>JAFBJQ010002515.1:99591-167669 GCA_016785345.1 Trinectes maculatus | reverse complement strand
TCCGGCGCGTTATTTGCATTTTTGATTTTTCATCGTTTTTGGACATTTTCAACATACTAACCCCTTACGTTTTTTTTCGATTTTAGACGGATGAGATAATGAGGTTTTCTGGCGTGAAATCAACAAAATATCATTCTGGGGGGTGATTTCACGCTATTTCCTGCCATTCCGGCGCGTTATTTCCATTTTTGGTTTTTCACCGTTTTTGGACATTTTCGACAGACTAACCCCTTACGTTTTTTTTTATTTTAGACGGATGAGAAAATCAGGTTTTCTGGCGTGAAATTAACAAAATATCATTCTGGGGGGTGATTACACTCTATTTCCTGCCAATCCGGCGCGTTATTTCCATTTTTGATTTTTGACCGTTTTGGGGCATTTTCGACATACTAACCCCTTACGTTTTTTTTTCGATTTTAGACGGATGAGATAATGAGGTTTTCTGGCGTGGAATCAACAAAATATCATTCTGGGGGGTGATTTCACGCTATTTCCTGCCATTCCGGCGCGTTATTTCCATTTTTGATTTTTCACCGTTTTTGGACATTTTCGACATACTAACCCCTTACGTTTTTTTTCGATTTTAGACGGATGAGATAATGAGGTTTTGTGGCGTGAAATCAACAAAATATCATTCTGGGGGGTGATTTCACGCTATTTCCTGCCATTCCGGCGCGTTATTTCCATTTTTGATTTTTCACCATTTTTGGACATTTTCGACATACTAACCCCTTACGTTTTTTTTTCGATTTTAGACGGATGAGATAATGAGGTTTTCTGGCCTCTAATCAACAAAATATCATTCTGGGGGGTGATTTCACGCTATTTCCTGCCATTCTAGCGCATTATTTCCAAATTTAATTTTAACCCCTTATTTTTTTGTTGCATTTTTTTTGACTTGTCAGTAAATGAGATTTTCTGGTTTTTAATCAACAAAATATCATTCTGGGGGTGATTTCATCTTTTATGGATTTTTAGCACGCTACTTCAATTTTTAATTTTTAGGCATTTGTGGGCATTTTCGACATACTATATAATGATGCTCTGACGAGTTTTTGACGTTTTCAAGAAGAAGTCCAGATTTTGCTCTAAATGCAACAACATTCCATACTTTGATGTTTTGACACATTCTGTATGCGTTTTTGACATTTTCGTGAAAAGTCAAAATTTTTCCAAAACATGACGACATAATATAAATGTGACGACACACTATACTATGACGTTTTAACGCGTCCTGGCTGAGATTTTGCATTTTTCATGAAAAAAAATTTTCGGGAAAAATCCAAATTTTGTACGAAACGCAATGAAATACTATCCTATGATGTTCTGACGCATTCTGGTTACGTTTTTGACATTTTCATCATTTTAACATTTCAAGTAAAAATTTTGTCTGAAACACGACAACATACTTTGGACCATTTTTGATGTTTCCTCAAAAAGTAAAATTCTTGCATGATTTCATGACGACATGCTATACTATGACGTTTCGGACCATTTTGGACCATTATTTGACGTTTTTTCAAAAAATTACATTTTTGCTGGATTTCGCGAAGACATGCTATACGGTACGTACCATTTTGGACCAATTTTTGAAAAGGTGAAATTTTTCCATGTTATATGATGACATTTTTAAGAGAAGTAAGTTATATTTTTTAAGTTTTTGAGAAAAGTGAAATTAATGTCAAATTTCACGATGGCATGCTATACTATGACGTTCGGGTCGAATTCTTGACATTGTTGACGAAAAATTACATTTTTGCAATATTTTGCACATTTTTGGCCAACTTTTTGACATTTTTGATAAAAGAACGGTGGTAAAGGGTTTCTATTAAAAAGAAACAAAAAACGTCAAAAATAACAAGCATAAAAATAAAATAAAAAATTTTCACATTTTTTTCAGAGTTTGTGGAGTTTTATGGAATTTTTCCGTCCGTTTTGGATTTTTATTTCAATGTTTTTTGTTTTTTGAAAAAAAATCATCATTTGACATTTAAAAAAACTAAAACCTTCATTTCAAAAACAACGAAAAACATCATTTTTAGTAAAACTACAAAAAACGTATTTTTTTTCAAAAAACGACCTTTTTTTCAAAACAGCGTCAAAAACTTATTTTTTTCAAAAAACGAGGCAGACAGGCAGACAGACAGATAGATAGATAGATAGATAGATAGATAGATAGATAGACATACAGACAGACAGGTAGACAGACAGTCTGCCGTCACGCATCACACGCTCTCTGATAGATAACAACCTCATGTTTACGGTTGACCTGTCGCTCGTCTCGTCTGTGACCGGATGTCCACACTTCCTGATGTCCGAGCGGAAACAGCTGATGTCATGATGTCGTCATCGTTACACTCCGCTGCGCCTCGTTCTCTTCAGTTCGTTGGTTCGGGAGTAAACGATCCGGTCCCTGTGTTTCCACCCGTGACTTTTCTCTGTCTCCATGTTGACCTGGGCCACCTGTGACCACGGCACGTGCCGAACGCCTGACGTGTGACGTAGATTTTAGTGGACAAAATATCAAAACCTTTTTTTTTTGTCTATTTCTCCTGACCCGCGGGTTTTTTGTCAAAATAAAAAGAGAATGGTAATAACATTCATTTAATAATAAATCTTTATAAATTATAAATTAAATATTTGGCGTTTTTTTGACCACATATATTTTCTTTTTTTTTTTGATAAAACTCATCATGTAAACTTGTTTGTTGTCATTATGACATTTGTGCGATTTTTGACGTGGGAGCAGCAAAAGTATTTTCAAAAAAAAAAAACCACAGAGTAAAAACAACCACAGAGTTTTATTTGCAGCTCTGACATCAAAAACACTAAACATATCACAGGTCATTCCATTCTCATGGTGTCATGCTGACAGTGCAACAAACCCAACAAACACACACAGGCATCGATACACACTGTGAAAACTGAACATGTACAAACCGCAGGCATCAGAGAGAATTCACACACAGACAGTTTCCAAAAATAAAAGCTCTTAGAGGTACTGAGATTAATAAGTTGTTTTTGATATATTTGACACAGGAAACAACATCAGGACTTCTCTTTTGCCTCTCTTTGATAATCTATAATGCATTAAAATATTCAGTTGCTCACAAACTTTACAGAGGATCAGTTAACAACAGGCACAGCATGACGCTTCGAACAGTGTAAACCTGTAAGTTGAATTCAAAAACGACATAAACGAATGGGAAGATTTATAAAAGATGGCTGAAGAGGAAGATGATTGAAGACGTAAATATATATGTATGAAGGATATGTACACAGCTGTGGCACAGCTGGATCTTAGTAAAGGGGGCAAACGTTCATGATTCAAATTTGAGTGGAAGAAATGAGCAACAGAAAGGACACATCAGATAGAAGCTGACAAACTAATATAGAGGATTGTCACCATTGAAAAGGCATTGGTTCAAGTAATAAGAGTACTTGTCCTTCTGGTGGTGAGGAAAGTTCAGAACGGGGCCAATCAGGATTATCTGTTTAAATTCTTTGTTTCTTCTCGGTTTAGCTGATCTGAGATGTTGAGCAGATCTTAAGGACACATACTTTTCAGCCCATCATCCAAAGCTTAAAATATCTTCAAGGTTTCAAATATATGATTCTATTAAAAGAGCAGTTAACTCACTGAAACACAGTTTGCTTTACGACTGAACAAACAATATATTAAATATTTGTTTTCGTTAAGGTGAAATCATCTTAAGATCATTTGAGATCATATTCAGAGTATGTTTCAAAAATAATTGTGAAAAAAAACCAAACTGTACATCAAGACTACGCAGAAGGAAGCAGACAATTAGCTGAAAGAGCAAAACGACACACACAATATCGTCTGAGAAATATTATTGTTGTTTTGCTGCAAAATAACAGTGGGAGAATGTTGACGACAATGTGAACCAGAGCTGTGTGACTATGTCTCTTCTTACTGGTGTTGAATATGGCACTGAGATCAGCTGTTGGCAAATGACTCGTTTTTCACTGTAATTTCAGGTATTTTCTGTGTGAAAACTAAAATGAAATTTGGGTTTGTCAAAAAAAAAAGAAAAGAAAAGAAAATGCTTCTTCGTGGTGTTTCCTGTTTGTATTTGGCACTGGCAGATTAAACCTTTGTAACAATGAGGTGAGGCCACACATTACTAACTTAACATTAGCGCTGACTCGTTTGGCAGCCACTGGCTTCAGCACGCTCTGAAAACCAACCAGTAGTTATCACACTGGCATTCAGCTCTGAGCTGGGACGATGATAACAACCAATCCAAGATGGTTTAGAAACGAGAGAAACGATCATTTCTTCTGTTTCCGGTGCATCTCAACTCGTCTCAATATTGTACACGACGTAAGGCAGATCAAGCTGTTACTTGATATGAGAGTAGCTGTTGAGTTGCACTTTAAGACAAAAGAAATGGTCTTGGAACAAAAAGCTGTTTAAATAAACGTCTAATAATGAGGATGAAGGCTTTTTCACTGTGCTCTGTAAGCGTAGCGTCAGGAAACACGGTCCGGCAACCACTGAAAAAACAAAAACAAACAGAAACAGGTTCTTCAGGTGTTGGAAAATCACTCTGTGCACATGATCGTAACTATAATTAGTGTAATTTCCCATTTACTTTAGCTGAATAAAGAAAAGTGTCCTGATATCAGCTGTGTTGATGTGGTGAGTGTGGAACTGGAATGTGTCAGTGTCAGAAAAGCAGAAGGTTTAGGTGATAAAGACAGAGAAGAGATGGAGGTTTGTTTCCCAGAGAAGAGAGGAGGTAAAGAAACATGCAATCAGAGATGACGACAGACGGACAGACAGACAACGTTTTCCTGAACAACCTTTTCATCTAGCATGCACATTTCTTCTCGTTGGGTTGTGCATCTCCGAGCTTTGTGGCCCCGTTTCCGTTGGCGGGCTCGGCGGGCGGTTTGTCGACGCACTGCTCCATCCTCTTCATGACCAGGTCCAACAGCGTTATCACGGCCTTGTCCACCTCGGCTCCCGTCGCCGCACTCGTCTCAAAGTACGGGATCCTGTGAGCGACAAGAACATCTTATAAATATATATTTGTATATCGTATGTTTTCACAGTTTCACATCGTTATCAATGAATAAACAACACATTCATGGTTCAAGTGTTGCTGTTGAAACCCAGAGGCCTGGGACTTTACATTTCACTGCATAGTGTAGCTACTGTATCTTCTAAAGCTTCTTTCTTCTTCTAAAAAAATATTCGCCGACTGCCAGTTAACAACAACAACATCAGAAGAAGAAGAAGAAGAAGAAGAACATTGTTAAGTTCATTACCTCCTGGAGTCTCGTTGCCAGGCAACATCAGACTGAGATCACGTCTGAGTGGAAAAGCACCAGGAAGCGATTTGTGACTCATCGAACAGGAAGTTGTTTAAAACTTGTTACGACATAAAGTTTGCAGTACGTCCCACTCTTTGACTTACAGCTAACCTGCTCTGTGTGTGTGTCTGTGTGTGTGTGTGTGTCTGTGAGAGTGTGTGTCACAGTATCTGCGGTCTTCATATATATGTACCCGTATTTATCAGCCAGCTCCTTGGCCTGTTTCTCCTGAACCTCCCGCTGGTCGGCCAGGTCCGCTTTGTTTCCCACCAACACGATGTCTGGGTTCTCGCAGTAGGCGTTGGCCTGGAGCTGACCTGGAAGTAAACACGATAACAAACAGACGACGTCAGCAAACAGAAGCAGAGAATACTTAAACTACTACCTTCTGTTTTACCTGTGTATAATTATTATTCCCACTAGAGGGACTATCGAGCACTGTTTCATTTGCATTGTGCTAAAAGTCCAAACAATGCAGGTTTTGAAACCTGTTAAAAAAAATAAAAAATAAAAAACAACACATACTCATCCAGTTTCTGACGTTAAGGAAACTCTGCTGGCTGGTGAGGTCAAACATCAGCAGGAACCCCATGGCGTCTCGGAAGAACGCCGTCGTCAGGCTGCGGAACCTGGAACACGCACACACAAAAAAGCGATTTTCATAAAGAAATAAGATGCATTGTGTTAAACTGCACACTGTGCTTTGTTAAACGCACAACCGGCCCACCTCTCCTGTCCAGCCGTGTCCCAGAGCTGAAGGTGAACCTTGAAGGTTTTCCCTGTGGTTGTCCCGTTAGGGTTGGACGCTGTGTACATCTGAGGCGACACATTAAACATTACTCCTTTAGATTCTGTTCAACCGATACGATAACATGACAATAATAACATGACAATGTGTGAATGGAAAAACAATGATTATTTATACGGAAGTCTTACAAACATGGATCCTCACACTCTGATCCTGGTTGTGTGTGTGTGTGTTTGCAGGAAAAAAAAATCTCCGATTTCACCACTGTGATTTGAGCAGTTTCTTAAATTACTCAGCTAAATGAAACTAGTGTAAGATTATATTAGTCTGAGTCTATATATCTGAGATTATATAAGTCTGAGTCTATATATCTGAGATTATATAAGTCTGAGTCTATATATCTGAGATTATATAAGTCTGAGAGACTTATATAATCCACGTTCTCTCCTGTGAGTCATCCGGAGCTGTTGTTCAGACCTGTGTCGGCACTGCAGCACCAAGGTGACCAGAGTCTGATACGTTTATCCAAATCAGATAATCTCCTGGTCTCAGACGCCACCTGAGAGCAGGTGAGATGAAAATCCCCTCAGGCTTTCTGTACTTTTCCACAGGGATAAACAGCTGTGATAAGCCTGGATTCCTGCTTTTAAACTCGGGATAAGTTCACCGTCAATAAGCTTCAGATGATGACAATATGCTCTCGCCCCTCCATATTTATATTTATATTTATATTTATATTTATATTTATATTTATATTTATATTTATATTTATATTTATATTTTATTTCGTTTTCAGAATCAGGACTAATCTGACTACACAATATGTTTTTAACACAAAAACTTTTATTCACAATTTGAATAATAACGAATAATAATGAAGCCGAAGATGTGAAACCACCACAACACATCGTCCAAGTCAGCATCACAGATGGAGGCAATGTGTGCTGAGAGACGCCACTCGACCGCAGCATTTTTAAATCTACGAGGTTAATTAACGGTAAAACAGCTCAAAGCCTAAAAAGAAGCCACAGTATCCATGGTAACCGAGGCTACAGATCACAACTCACCACTCGCTTTTCCCTGAAGTCGATGCCGACTGTGGTGATGAACTTGGGGTTGAACTTGTTGTCCGTGTATCGGTACAGGAAAGTGGTTTTCCCCACGCCGGAGTCCCCCAGGGCAAGGAGCTTTATCAGGTAGTCATAATCCCCATCAGTCATAGTGATGACCGCGATATAAACCTGCGGGAAACACACACAGACGCCTGTTCACACACGGACGAAACCCACAATGAAATCAGTGACAAGCAAACAGGCAGAAAAACATGGACATTAAACGTTAAACAAACAGATGTGAGGAAAACATACTGAGTGATAGTGTGGAAATTGTGTGTGTGTGCGTCTGAAAATGTTTTTCTAAGACCCACCACTGATTTATGGACGAGGGATCACACGGTCGCCCTGACCAGAACATGCCTTTCTGGGAAAGTACTAACTGTGGGTATTGTGCATGTGTGTGTGTGCGTGCGTGTGTGTGTGTGTCAGTGCATCACGAGATGCTTTCAAGTAATGCTAGTAACCGTTTAAAAATACTATATTTTATACATATGTGATGTCAGCACACTTGTGTATGTGTGTATATACAGTATATCTACATATATATATATATATAAACATATATAAATATATAGTTATATATAAAAGAAGAGAAGAAGAGAAGCGGCGTGCTGGTGTGAGAGCACGGCGTGAGGTGTTCAGCTGCTGTTTGGCTCACGGCTACGTGTGGTGTATTATATATAGAGAGAGGATCATATGACTGTAATTCACTCAGCTGAGGGGAAGCACATAGAGCACTGTGCTTTATTGCAGCGCGGACAGTGACCTTTGACCCTTAATCGCTCAGAGCGTAAAGAAACCAGCTGTCATAAGGTTTCCCTGGTGTGTTGTTGTCTTTTTTCTGTACTGCTGTACAGAAAAAACGCCATAACACATCGAGCGTCCGTCAGTGCTGCCATCGATAAAGCGTGTGAGGGCGTGAGGCTGAGACAGGAGCAGGATTTCAGCGTATTGATCTGTCGTCACCGGGGGAAACGCAGTAATGTCTTCAGTGTGATCGCTGCGGTGCGTCTGTCACGATTCCCCGAGGATAAACCAGCCAACAGCCGCCGAGTCAGCTGACGGCAGACCACACGCACTCTCCCCTAATAATAACAAGTAACACAACACTACACAACAGACATCTGCCATCTATACGTTTTAATACAGGCTAATTAAAAAATACTAAACCAATTATTTATGATCTGAGATTGATTTTTTTGGGGGGGGGGGGGGTTAACAACTTTGGTGCAGATGCAGATTAAAGGGCAGATCCAGAAATTTTAATCCTGATTATATTTCTATGGGGATAAATATTGTGTGGGATCACGCCGCAGTATGACTTGTATGTTTAATATAATAGCAGCGTTCTTCAATGGCACTGCTTTAATCTTTACACTAAATAAAGCAGCAGCTAATGACAGACGTGTACACACCATATATCACATCCAGGCTGCGGGCCAGAGGTTTGTCCCTGGTGCGTGTTTCTCAATACAACCAGCAGGAACACGACCATAAAGCACACACACACACACACACACACAGATATTAAAAATGTATGAACCATCACACACAACGAGTGGCGAGGACACACAAAGAGGAACGCCGCAGGAGTTTGCGACAACCTTTGTTGTGACGACACACGGGTGACGTTTGCGTATCAGAGCGTTTATCAGGAAGCTGCTCGTCATCGTCCGCTGAGAGATGAGACCACACATCAGTGCTGACAGTGCGACTCTGACGCGCAAACACTAAATATTGTACTCCTTCATCACAATATTTCATCCTCTCGCACACTTTCACTGCTGCAACACATAAATGCATGAGCTCCACTTGTGTTTGCAACGACAACAAAAACGACATTTACATCAGATATGAAGCACAGTTCTCCTCCATATCTGACTGTGACTGTGAAGCCACAGCACTATGACTTCCTGTTTTGCTTTATAGATGTGAGAGATGGTCAGAGAGTGAGTTGGGGAAAAGTTGGTCTTTCCATAATGTAGGGAGATACAAAAGAGGAAGTGACATGGACACAGCAGGAAATATGACTTTCTAGTTTCGACAGTTACATTAGCTGTATGTTCAAATGTCAAAATACCAATATCACTTGAACCTTCAATAGGTTAAAGAGTCTTCATTGATCTATGCAGCTTCTCCTTGTCAACAGCAATAAAACATTTTTTTCTGATGTTATAAATCTTCACATCACTATCACAGTATTTCTATATTTAATCGATGCTGCATTGAGTGTAACACATCCATCACTGGCTTTAATGTTGATATACTTATATATTTATATATATACAAGTATATCAACTTATATATATATATATATATATATATATAGAGAGAGAGAGAGAGAGAGAGAGAGAGTTAACAGGTTGACTCCTGGAATAAACAGCTGTATGGATCCGTCAGAGCCACGGTGACGTTTACATGGTGAATCATAATAAATGCAACTCACACACTTTTTACTCGAAAAGCACACATTGATTCGACACATTGTGCGCTCATGGTCAACGTGAGCGATGTTGTCCTTCACGTTTGCAGCAAGACTGTACAAATATGAGCAGAGCGATTCAGGCGCTCTGACCCTGACAGCTGACGGCTTTGTCGAAGCGCTGTTTGGATTATGAAAGAGCCGCACTTTTACAAAGTCATTCTGAGAAGACGCCGGTGCAAACGTTCTCCAACGTTCTCAACGGGCCAGAGCACCGTACAGAGCATACATCTGCTCCACGGCCACCTCCTGCTAAGCTCAAGGTCTGAGAAGTCAATATAAAAACTATAATGCTGTTCACAAAACCATGCATATAAAAGTATCGTACATAAAAGTTCAGCAGACCTTTGCCGGTGACCTTTCCGTTCGACTGCTGCGACCTCTGCATCGCTTTAATCCGATCAGACAACCGACTCATCTGTTTTCCACCTGTTCTCTGGACCCTGCCTTTGTCCTCGTTATCTATTCTCCAGGGTCAACAATCAATAAATGCTAACGGGGATGAAGATTGGCCCTTGATGATCTAATTTGTGCAGAGGTCCGCGGGGGTCGACCTCTTCGCACAGTGTCCAAAGCCTTTCAACAATTCGACGCGTGTTAGCCAATAAAATGGCCTGAACTCTGACGTGAGCCTAAACACGTCAACATGGATAAAGGAGAAGGAGCGCCACCTACAGGAACTAAAACTCCAGCACGGAACAACAACACAAAGGAGGCACTTTAACCAGCGGCCTTCACTTTTCAGAACAAACCTTTTACACATGCAGGCCAGTAACTCGATTACCCTCGACTGGAATTTAAGCTAATGCGGAGACACAGACCTGAACACTGTGCTGCACCCTGCTGGTCTCATGACTCCAATGACGCCTGTGTGTGCACACTAACCCGGTTACATTTAACACTGCTAAAGTGCTGAGATGTTTAAAACGTGTCGGGTTTTCTGTGCGTTTCCAGCAGAGCGTAGCCACACGTCAGACACAAATCCCAACCGGCGCCTCGCTCCTGACTACAGACTGTACAGGACACGTCCCCACAGCTGTCCACCATGACCTCATGACCCCCCTGTCTGTCGATAGCGACTCAAAACCAAACTTATTTAACAGAAAACCAAATCTTTGCCATACAGCAGCTCATGAAATGACGGAAATTATGAAGTCTTTGTGACAATAAGCAGCAGCTGAGACAACAGACAACAAGTCTTACACGACAATAACCGTAAAGGCAGTGTGTGTGTGTGTGTATGTGTGTGTGTGTGTGTGTGTGTGTGTGTGTGTGTGTGAGTAATAATATCACTCACAGACAGAAACATCAGGTGTGATGAATGACAGCTGCTGCTTCATAACATTCAGCCTTCAGGGGAAACCCTGCTCCTGCAGCCGGATGAGTCGACATGTCTTCCTCTACTCTGGTTCTACTTCACTGATCACTGAGCTGCAGGTCATGTGATCAGTCAGCTGACTTCATCTGTGGTCCTGTTGTTTGCCCCGGGGGCCACAGCTACACACACAGCATCATTATGAAACCACAGCCTCACACACACACACACACACACACACACTGGGTCCAGGAGCAAATAACCCATCAGACCTCACTGCTGCTCAATAACCTCAATAACCTCAATAACCTCAGTTTGTTCATTTGTGTTCGATAAGACGCTGAAGCGGCTTCTGTTTCAGGTTCTCTTCCACAATCTGACTCTCACCACAATTCCATTGACTTCCATCACCTGGTGTACGGCCCGTTAATCCAGTTAGGAGTTTCCCACCCTGACGTTATTTTAGGTCCAGAGGTCCCATGGTTCCTGCTGGTACAGTTTAACTGGCTTCAACTCACCAAAGGTTTATTATGAAGACACGAGGAAACAAAACCAGCGTCTCACATGCAACAGCAAATACACAATTCCAACCCTAATTCTACTCTGACAGCGAGGACAACAAGTCCGTCCAGTGACTGGGACGGACGCCATCTCATCGGACTGTCAGTCAACATGTGTCGGACGGCCTGCAGCTGAGAAGGACAGATGGCAGACAGACAGGGTGAAGTGGACAGTGAGGACAGGCTGAGGCGAAAAGAAAAAAAGAAATAAGTCCTTTAAGGTAAAGAAAAGCTCGACTGAGGTTTGACTCCGAGGACGGAACCTCGTTTTCAGCTTCGCCAAACACCTGCTCGTCAAAACCAACATGTCATCACGCGGAGGAGTGATCTGAACCCACAGACCAGGCTGTCCTGCAAGAGGTGGGATAATGGGTCTATCTGACAACAGGTCAATCAGCGGTGGACAGAGATCATGTGATCATCATGTGATCAATGGCAAACAAAGACGTAAACGCTTCATGGCCACTCATGTGATTTTTACTCTCACTGTCGCTGACGCTCACGTAAAGATATGAAGTCAAATACTGACGGTGGCTGTGTTATGGATCAGGAAAGAGGAAGTGTGTGTGTGTGTGTGTGTGTGTGTGTATGTGTGGTGTGAGAGCAACAGGATCACATCAGCGCCTTCTGTCACATCCACTCATCCCCTCATCCACTCATCCACTCATCCACTCATCCCCTCATCCACTCATCCACTCATCCACTCATCCACTCATCCACTCATCCACTCATCCGTGTGTGTGTGTGTGTGTGTGTGTGTGTGTGTGTGTGTGTGTGTGTGTGTGTGTGTGTGTGTGGTGTGAGAGCAACAGGAGGACGAGATGCTGATCACATCAGCGCCTTCTGTCACATCCACTCATCCCCTCATCCACTCATCCACTCATCCACTCATCCACTCATCCACTCAGCCCCGCAGCTTATTGGTTTAAAATAAAAACTGTCCCTCCGCTGTCAAACGAGTTTGCAGATATGACTGTTTAAACAAAGCCACCGGCTTCTGTTCTTCCTGCAACAGGCTTCATGTCACCAAGAGTCCGACTCCAAAGTCCCGGTCACAGGACTCTTTTTAAAAAACAAAAACGGACACTGACGAGTTTTTTCTCTAGACGCCAGTGAAAGTTTAAAAAAACAAAACAATCATTCTTAACAGTTTGTGTGTAAATTAAAACGAGTGTTTAAATCCTGCATCAGCATAAAATTAATATATTCACGACAATAAAGGCTGATTCAAACAATAAGTGTTGTTGTTCCTGCGGGTGAAGCTACGTTTTCCTGATGGCGGCCGGCCGGCGAGCAGCTGCCTCAGCCAAACACTTATCAACTTGTAGAAAAGGGTGTGATCACATTCCACAGCTGACGACTGATGATGCAATGACCACGTTTATCCACTAAAAACTCAAACTGGCACAACTGTCCACATGCGCGTCCTGCTGAGAGCTTCTTACCTCGCAGCGTGAGATCCTGAGGGTGAGAGGAGGAGGCGGCGGCTGGAGCAGGCGAGCAGCAGCCCTGCATCTACACCCACCGAGCGTCTGACCGTCTGCCTGATGCTGCTGGACGAGTGGACGAGTGAGAGCGGTGGAGGTGGAGGCTGCAGAGCAGACGGAGAGTCACTCCCCTCGCTGAGCAGCTGACTGGCTGCAGGGATGAACAGATGACTCGGACTCCTTCTTCTCGTCCCGCTGGTTCAACCCAACAATCCAGAGCCTGAACAAACACAGAGCTCAAACCTGAAACTCACTACAACACAAACAGACTGAGAGAGTGATCACAACGTGAAAGTGATGTGATGTGAAGTGATATGATGTGAGGACAGAGACTGAGACAGAGACAGAGACAGAGACAGAGATAGAGACAGAGACAGAGACAGAGACAGAGACAGAGACAGAGGAAGACAAAGCAGAAAACAGCTGGAGGACGGATCAGTCACCACCTGACGTTCACATGCAGTTTGGAGCTTTGTCCTCTGTCTCCTGCTACTTTCTACTGCTGCGAGTCATGAGAGGGTGGGGCTGGACCACACACACACACACACACACACGCACACACACACACACACACACACACACCCTATCAGTAAGTACAGAGCAGAGTAGCCTCGGGTCATGCTGGTGAAGGAAACTGTTAAGTGTGAGTCTGTGTGTCTGTGTGTCTGTGTGTGTGTGTGTGTGTGTGTGTGTGTGGTAAAACAGGAAGTAGGTAAGACATACCAGGGCTACAGCCTCAGTTATGAAGTTATTGATCAGCGTTACATGAATCCATATTGTATGTGTGAGAACTCACACAGCGACGCCCCTCTGACACAAAAAAAGACTAAAACAAATATTAGTTATTGATCGGTGTTGATTCAGTGCTGCTGTCGGCGGAGCCGCCGGTTCTTCCAACTGTCGTGCAATTAGAGACTCTTTTGTATAATCTAACTGTTGGTTTTTAACAGTGTGAGAAAACACGAGTGTTTAACTCAATAACCCTGAACGGTGTGAAGGTGCAGAGCTCACGCTCCTGCAAGACGGTGGAGAACGTCTATCAGCTGGTCAGGAGGCTCCATGGGTCCGGATGGAGAAGTGTCATGCGTAAAGGTCATGGTGGTGACCTTTACGTGACGTTTAAAGGCCACCTGAACACAGCATCGACAGTCCCCCTGACAACAGGACACAATATACTGGTCTTTATGTTTCCTGTCCAAGGTTATGTTTACGTTTACCTCTGTGTGATGCTGCATATCAGTGAACAGTCAAAGAAACATATATACTGTATTATATGTTTCTATATTATCCCATGTATATAAAACATGTATATATAAACATTTCAGATCGTGTTCAAAACCATGATTTGGTGATTATTGATACTTTTAGATCCAGTAAAATACTGATGAACTTTAGGTTCAGTTTTGGGTTAAATGCCTGGATTTAAGGTCCCGGGAACAGATCTTCCAGGAAAAACAACTTCCCAAGCACACGCACACTTATATGTAGCATGTGTGCATGTGTGTGCGTGCGTGTGCGTGTGTGTGTGTGCCGCAAACGTAATAAGAGAAAGACTCTCAAAACCTCATTAACATTAACAGCTAACGATGTTTTCCAGGCCTGATACGGCGGGATGTGGGAGGATCGATGGTTCGGCTGCAGCTGACACAGACCAGCTGAGTGTTTAAATATCATGTGTGTGTGTGTGTGTGTGTGTGTGTGTGTGTGTGTGTGTCGAATCAATGATTCAGTCACTTCTCACTCTGAGGATGCGTGACGGACTCTGTCAACGCGGCTCCATCCACCAGACTGAAAACCTAGTTTTCAAATGAAAACACACACACACATAACATCTTCACAACAATGTCCAGTCACACCTTTCTTTTCCTCACATGTCCATATCCTCATGATACATACACACACACACACACACACACACATGAACACATCAACAGTGGCACTGAACTCTGGCCAATGGCAGTGCAGACGCTAGGACACGTTTACAAACCCTTGACCCCAATGTGGCTCAATGTGAAAAGGCCAACATGGTCCAAACCAACCAAATCTGAGACTGTGCCATGAAGCATCAACAGTGTTCAGCCACAGGGAGGCGCTCTGCCATTAATTAGACAGGTCCGGAAGACCGATACACAACTGACACACACACACACAGACCCTGCTTCACCGCAACAGGTGTGTGACACTTATTCAAAACAATATAAACATCTCAGTGATGGAATGTCCTCTGATTTCACAGTAAGAATAAAATGCGTCCGTCGCTGCATCAGCAGCAGTGACGTCAGAGCAGAGAGTTGAAAACAGTCGATCAGTCAGTCATGCAGTTTCTATTACTGCCTCGTTGTACAACTGTGACACTCAGCAACAACACAACCACAACCTGACACAGGTCAGAGGGTCACGTCACAGCGTCAACACGAGCTGCCCATTATGAACAAGTCAAACATTATTATTATGTATTCAAATATAATCTGAGCTCAGGTGTGACATGTGAATGAAAAACAATGCAGCACACACACAAGCACACACACACGCACACACACTGTGGTAAAAGGCTTGTGTTGTTTTCCCTGCCCTGAACAATGGAGCCACTGCAGCTCGGCTGGGATCATCACGTCCTGATGATCGGCCTGCCAGTCAGCAGGAAGGGCAGCCACTGATGTCATGACCACATCCCTCATCCACATGATGACAATTGTAAACATTATATAATTAGCCGTTAACGCCAACATTTTAACGTAACATTTTTCTTTTAGCTAATGTTTATATGCACGATGAGTGAATCATTTAAAAATGGCAACAATCCACAACCTTTAGAAATAATGATCAGGGAGACGACGATGATGATGATGATGAGCGGTAAATAAATAAATAAATAAATAACGACATCATCTGCTGCTGGACAGTGGAAAACAGTCTTCCAGTGTGAGATCAGTTCAAACAGCTGCGTCCGGCACGACAACATCTTCACTGCTCGCAGACTCTGCAGGAGCGTTTACACTGAGACACTGTGACCAGAGCAGTTAGTTTCCTCTCGTCATGTGACCTTTCACTGGAGGAGCACAGGAAGAAGACGAGCGACCAACGGAGGCGAGAGGAAGAACAGGCCAACAACACCTCTGCACTTTAAAAATGTATGAGTCTCCAGCAGATCGCCTCAGTGCGCGCACACACACACACACGCACGTGTGTGTCTCTCTGTGTGTGTGCCATGTTGTGCACACACTGAGTGATTGTGTGGTTAAAACGAGGAAACTGCAAAGTGCAAAGCAGCAGACGTTCCTGTGCACGTCTGCAAACATATGTGACGATGCTCGCCATGCAGCTCGTGACCACGTGAACAAACTGTTCCACAAACAAAGACTTTCACTGCAAACAATCACACACAAGTTATCATGGACACGGTTTGTAACCTGACAACAATAAACGCTCAGAAGAGTCTTGGTCATGGTATGACCCATGACACACACACACACACACACACGCACACACACGCACACACACACACACAAACGGATAGTTGTGTTTCTGAACATTGTTGTTTCTGAAACGTCTGTCTGTGTAGTGAAACTGCTCGTCGCCGTCACACGGGTTGACGCAGAGGGGGGAGGAAAAGGGGGAGTGATAAAGAAGAGAGAGAGAGGGAGAGAGAGAGAGGGGGAGAGGAGCGGCCAGTTGCCTGGTGACGGAGGCAGAGGGAGAGAGGGTGAAGAGAGGAGAGAGAATGAGGAGGAGGAGGTGGAGACGAGGTGTGTGAGGAGTCACTGGTCACGATGCTGCCCCCCCCCCCCCCCGAGAATGAGGAGGAGGAGGTGGAGACGAGGTGTGTGAGGAGTCACTGGTCACGATGCTGCCCCCCCCCCACCCTCCTACCCCCGCACCCTCCACCCCCCACCTCCTCCTCCTCTCTGGCCCCGTCAGAGGGAGACGAGGTGTTTTCTCTCACATCCCTCACCTCTTTTTTTAATCATCTACTTCCATCCAATCAGAACTCTCTCTCTCTCTCTCTCTCTCTCTCTCTCTCTCTCTCTCTCTCTCTCATGCTCCACTGCTCCAGGAAGCACATCACATCAGTTCTATTTACACGTCAGCTTCCACGCACTCACATTCCCTGTGAATAACAGATAAAACAGATAACAGATAGAGACAGTGGTTGATTTTCCTTGTGGAATGTAACTGACATTTAAAACTGCGAAACAACATTTCTTCCTTTTCTTTCTCTCTCCTCCTTCTCTCTCCCTGACGCCTCCTCATCAGCACCTCGGAGATATTTACTTTCGGATGAGTTGAGATTCCCGGGCATCAGCCCACGAGCGACATCAGCCGACACCCTCTCCCCCCTGGATGCTTCATTATTTATGGCCGAGTCCAGCGGGAGTCACTGCAGCTTCCGGCTATCCACCCTTTGCTTTATTTATTCATCCTCCAGACACGGAATGATCAAACCGCGCTCGTTTTACATCTCAGCTCAAACAGGAAGTGGTGTAGACAGAGGATATGATGTCATCTGATTGGAGTCGGGGTCTGAGCCTCCTGCGTTGTTGTTGTACATGCAGTGATGATGATGATGATGATGATGATGATGATGATGATGATGATGATGATGATGATGATGATGATGATGATGATATCTCCTCCTATACGACATTTACTGACTGACTCATCACAATGATGATCAGATTTCATCTCGTCCTCTAACTCTGCTCTTTTCTTCTACTGTTTGTTTCCTCCTCCTCCTCTTTCTCCTCCTTGTGACTCATACGCTGAGCTTCAGCTGACATGACACTGACAGAGGTCTCACACACACACACACACACACACACACACACACACACATTCATAAATATAATCAGCATTGAGTGTGTGAAAAGTGTCAAACAATGAAATCCAATAACACGCTTGCACACACACACACACACACACATCAGTGATGCTGAATAAGCTACAGAAACAAATCCCAGTGCATCATGTTGTGTTACAGTGCAGTGGGCTTCAGGGGAACACTTTGGTCAGAGTGAGCGCTCCTGTCTCTCGTTCCGCTCTCTGAGGTCAAACCTCTGCACAGTGTCGGCTCGACCCGTCCACCGCTGATGGTCTGCGATTGTTGGAAAGTCATGTGGTCAGTTTGTCGGAACACAAACAGACAAAACACCAACGCACAACTGTTGTTTCTGAAATTTGAACCACACATCAGCCTACAGCCACGTGCACCCCTCATACACCCCTCCCCCCATTCATTTGTGCATATACCTTAAAACAGTATGGTCACTATATGTCGATTTGACCTCTGATCCTGGTGGTGGAGATGTCTCACTCCACCGTCTGTCATCGTAACGAGAGCAGTGATGAACATCAATATATATACACAGTAGTTGCTGCAGAAAAAAAAACATCCAAATGTTTATGTTTTTTTTCTCCCCAGAACCAGAGGACTCGGAGGTTCTGCCTCCAGGTCTCCATCACGTCTCTGAGTCAATGCAGAGTCAATGCAGAGACATTAAAAAATAAGCAAAAACACTACCTGTCAGAGCAGGCTGCAGAAAGAAAGAAGAGAGACTGACGCATTCTCTCCGTCAAGAAAATACAAGCAGAGAAATCCCTGCAGTGGAACATGGAGGTGTACAGAGAGAGAGAGACAGAGAGACAGACAGAGAGACAGAGAGACAGACAGAGAGAGGGGATGAACGACTGGGTTTGGTCCCATGGTGACCTCCTGGCAGTGACATATAGATCTCATTAAATTCAGCGTATTAATCGATGGTCAGTTTATCTGAAATTGATCTCAGCTCCCTGGTTGTTGATCAGAATCTGTGATCGTCTCGATCAAAGCTTTCATAACGTTCTCAGCTGCAAAGATGATTAATCAGCATCTGCAACTATACCAAAACAAAACACACAAAAAAAAACTGGGATAAACGACCTGTTGCTTGCACACACACACACACAGCTGCCCAGATGTTGTGATTGATGTGATGAGTTTACTGACAGGGTCAACGGCACAAGCAATAACCTTCAGCTCCATATAAAACTCCGGAGTCGTTATAATATTATCTCTTCCCAGCTGTGTTAAATGTCGCTCAGATAACAAGCGAGGACAAAGCGATGATTTGGACGTTAGATGTCACAGTGTCGCCTGGTTGAACGTTTGGAGGCGACGGCGCAGAGCGGTGGAGAGATGGTGAATCAGCGTTGGGGCGAGTCATTAAAAGCGCAGTCCCTGTCATGAGAGGCCGTAATCTCGCATATGAAATATATGGCTGAGGATAAAGGAGGAAGCGGAGGGGAGGGAATGAAGTGCCTGAGCGGATTTACCGTCCGGACGAACAGTCTCCGTTATCGATCCCACACCCGTCGTACCCAGACCTCCTGCCCTCAATCCATTCATCTCTCCATCACTCCATCTCTCTGTGGAGCAAATGTGGTTTTTCACAAAAGGCCTCGGAAGTAAATCAGACAACAACTACTACTTCAATAACGACAAGAACCTACAGTACACTTGTTGTACACTTTGTTTGCCAGTGTACAACAAAAAAAAAAGTTCAAGCTTTTCAGGTTTTTGAAGCAAATATCTTCAAGTCAGTTTGAATCTGCACCATTTGTTTTTTTTGTTTTTGTCCAAATATTAAATGCATGTTAACTATCAGTACACACAGGCATACAATGTTACTACCACTCACCCGGTGCTGCGTTCAAGATACTTTCTATGTCAGTAACACAGTTCGTTTGAATGTTATCACTCGCGGCGGTTTGAAAGCGTTTTTGCATAAACTCAGCTCAACGGCTCTTCTCTCCACTTCATCTGGCTCCAATCAGTCACCCCAACGTGTCAGCCAGAGACTCACAACAATACAACAGACACACAACTGTCAAGACTGATCTGGCGTCGGCTGAAAACGGTCGTCTGGCGCAATAAATCTCCGACTGATTATTGAGTTTATACTGATCGGGTTTTATTTGTTCCAGCTCTGATTCGCAATTTTATTTGTTGGCTCTGTCAAGAAACTTTGGCTTCAAGTAGATACAGAGATGTATCTTCTCCAGGTTACTTCAGCCAAGAATCATTTCTATCTCTCACACACACACACACACACACACACACACACACACACAGACAGAGTCAGGGCCTCGGTGTCAGGTGGAAATCTTATCTATGCATTAATCATCTCAGGGAGCCTGATTCCTGCTGTTTCTGGTCAATACCCTGCAGGTGGGTGGCAGGAGGAGGAGGAGGAGGAGAGAGAGAGAGAGAGAGAGAGAGAGAGAGAGACACTGACAGAGACAGAGAAAGACAGAGAGCGAGAAGAAAAGGGCAAACTGGTTAGGAAGAGCCGTCCCAGTGTTCAAAGGTCACAGAGAATCATCACAGCTGAAACATCTGCCTCATCCTCCTGACATCAACCTCCACGCCACAAACGGATTCTCACACATGATCCAACACAGTGTGTGGAATTATAGTGTCACTTTTTAAAGAAAGGAGGAAATGGGAACGTTAAACTGCACATTTTGTTTGTTCGTTCCGGAACATTGAATCCTGGAGTTAATCATATTGTGGATATGACACAAAACATAAGCAGCGGATTAATAATATGCTAAGATAGTTCCACGTTGCTAACAGCCTGAGTCTGCACAGGACTGTTTCCATGTTTCATTAACTCCAATTAACATTTTACTCAACAACACTCGCTCACTGTGTCCGGCGCACGCATCCCCACTTCCTGTGATGTCATCGTATCGCGTCGAGACAACATTATCCCTTTTTTATTTGTTGTACATTCACAAAGCAGAGTGAGTGAGCGAACAGCAGGCGTCACGTATTAAACAGCCAATAAACAACAGCCAGTAGCTGGACTCATTAACTCATCTAATCCTGACATGAAAGCAGGTGTCGGCCCCCAGAGTTTCCCCTCACACAGGCTCCTGACGCTCAGCCGCCTGCAGGGGGGGTGTTTTAATAATGTACCACCAGCTTCTCTCTGATAGACCTTCATCTATAGTTCTGTCTGTACATTTAAAAATATACTTTCACTGCCTCACATTCTGGGGGCCACTGCAGTCGGGGCCCGAGGTGAAGACGTGATGCTGTTGTAAATTTGCACTGGACTGATACTGGAGACGTGAAACAACAAAGCTGCCGGCAGCTGATGGGACACGTCTGCATTAGCAAACCAATAAAGACGCCTTCCTCTAATTACCTCTGCTCCTCTATGTCCGTTTACAAACTGATTTATTAGCCAAAAAAAAAAAAAACAGAATCTGCTAATGGGACGAAGAGAGAGACGACCATAACTGTCACAGTGTTACTGGAACTTCTCGCGTCCATCTAACTGTAAACTTTAATACTCTGCAGATAACGCCTCGTCCCTGAACAAAAAGTCAAAGGTATAAGCTGAAACAGAAGATGACAACGACCAAGATGCATTTCTGCCAAAGAGATCCAACCACAGAGTCAGCGTGTGCTCTGCCAGCAGACGATCTGTATCTCCATCCCAATGGCACCAAAGCCTTTTGGGACCTGGAGTACTTAGAGCCATCTGCCGCACAGAACAGTCCCACATGATCGTTAGCGAACACAAAATGACCAAAGTTAACGGCCACAACATAAAACTATAGGATACTTCAGATTTTGAGGAAATGTCCTAAATACGAACACGGTCGCTCCCTCAACAAAAACTCATAATGTTTTGATGTAGATGTTCTAGGCCCGGACTCACGGGGAACTTCACATTTCAAACTAAAATCAAGGTCAAACGTTGATTTTTGACATTAATTAAAAGGAATTTTAATAACAAGGCCATAAGTATGTGGACCATTTTAGTAAATAAAAACCTTTGGGGTTTTTTTCATATTTCAGCAGACGGAAAAAATCAAACTGTCCTAAAATTATCATCAGATTTTCGGTCACATGGTTAGAGGAATTTTGTGATTTCTCCATCTGAGCCCAGCCCACTTCAGTGCAAATAGCCCAGAGGATAAAACATAAAGACTAAAGCGAGTCAATCAGATGGACATTAAAGAAACGACAGTATGAAGGTGACTGAGGAAACGTGCTTTCAGGGTCGTTAAACTTTACAGTATTGATCAAACATCTCTGTTTGACAGATCTATCAGCTGCTTCCAGGTTGAATCCAGGTGTTGGACCCTGACTGCAGGGACCTGGCTCACTGTCCCTGTCAGAGCTGATGGACAGGGTGGAGGTCAGGACCCTGTGCAAGTTCATCCACAGCTGGTTTTCATGCACTGAGTCACTGTCAGTGTCACATTCACACACACACACACACACAAACATCTCACTGAGCTTCGAACCAACAACCATCTCCAGAACCTGCTCCACACCCAAAGCACACAGGGTGTCCACATACTTTTAACCTCAGAACTCCTGATGGATTTCAGACACTGACACAGCCTTTAGTCTGCAGTGCAACACACACACACACACACACACGCACACACAGCAGCCCCGCACCGCTCTATGACTCATCCCGCCTGCCTCGCACTGATACCGGATCAGCCAGCGGCCGCAGCGGCCTCGGTCTGAGGGACACTCACCTCCTGTGAGACGGAACCGAGTCAGATCCAGATCCAGATGTCAGGTGTCTTCTGCTGCAGCTGCCTGGACACTTCTCCTCCTCCTCCTCCTCCGAGGCGTCGCATGTCTCCCACGGTCCTGGCGGAGAGGAAAGCCGGCGGAGCAGCACCCTGCCGCCTGCAGCTCGGTGTCACGGCCCGGCGGAGGGATCCACGCAGGGACAGAGGCCGGGCGGGGGTCGGGATCAGCTCCGGGACTTGGACTGATGGTCTGATGGATGGAGCTCCGCTTCCTCCAAGGGTGGAGGGCTGACGCTGCTGCGTTCAAAGACCGCCCAGAAACCCGGCATCCTCAGTGCCACCCACTTCCTGTGCGCGTCTGAGCTTTGCATCCTGGTCAATACAAAATAAAAAATATTTCTTAAAAAAAGTGTTTTCTTTAGTTAAAATACAAAACTAACATTTTCCACATAATCACATTAAACGAAAACCAGAAGCAGGCGCACTTACTGAAGCTGATGATTCCTGCAGCATTTGAAGGCAGCATTATATGTGTATGGTGGCTTCACGTTGATGTAGCTGAGAGATGTGAGTCCACTGGGTCCTAACGCCCACCAACTACTGTTCAACAGGTGGAAAAGAAAAGAAAAGAAAAGAAAAGAAAAGAAAAGAAAAGAAAAGAAAAGAAAAGAAAATTAAAAAAAAAGATATTTTGACAAACAAAACAGAACAAAAAATACAGTATGTACCTTTTTACATGGCTTTTAGTTTGTATCTATTTATTTGTGTTGTCTTGATGAATGACTGTTGAGTCTAGGTCTGTTTCTACAACACAAACTGTCCAATAAAGCAGACCTACATACATACTGGGCTCCACGCACTTAATCCTTCAGTCCAACCTCATTGGCTGCATCTTCGTCGTCATGGATACCACACGCCTCTGCAAACATGTGAGGTGCCAGTGCAAATGGTCTATCAGACCCTCAACACACAACACACACGCTTTCAGCAAGCTCATAGTGACTGTGGGAAACGTGTGTGTGTGCCAATGGCAAGCTGCATTCAGGATCAAAGTTTTACCACCACGACCTGTTGCCATAGAGACATGAGAGTGAAGTCAGCCTGTCATCATGTTTTCTCTGTCACATCAGATCAAACCAGGTAGTGAAACTGTACATGTAGAATAACCAGAAAGCCCTGTTGAAAATGGACATTTGAATGTACATCAGTGTGATAGAACCATCGATAAATCTTCATTCTTTAAATGAAGGTGGTGCAGCCAGCCACCAGGGGGCGATCCAGACGGTTTGAGCTGTCATGTCCTGTATTATATTTATACAGTGAATGCCACAGTCTGTGGTTTCATCATGTCAGCATGCACACATTTACTAACGAGCGAGACAGATGTTTGGCAACAATCCAAAGTACTGAGGAAATGCAGATTTTATACTATAAAATGTTAAATAAAACAAAATCACCACTTTGATTTAATGTCGCTTACGTAGATTGATAGAAATTACATAACTGTCAAAGATACTGTCATAATACATTAGTTTGTGGAACATATGTCATTATAGTGGTGATTATTTCGCGTGGAGATAATCGGGCTAATAATAATAATAATAATAATAATAATAATAATAATAATAATAATAATAAATAAGAGTCAATGTCGGCAACATGGGAAACGGAACCTTTGGAATCGGTTGCACCGGCGCGGAATGTTTTGTTGCTGCGCTCGAGAACCCGGAAGTAAGGCGCTACCCCTTGGTGTGTTTATGTTTTTGTGACAGAAACTATGGCGGTGATCGCTGTCCACCTGGAGTCCGATGCCTTCCTGGTCTGCATGAACCACGCGCTGAGCACCGAGAAGGAGGAGGTGATGGGTCTGTGCATCGGGGAGGTGGAGACCACCCGGATCGTCCACATCCACTCCGTCATCATCCTCCGCCGCTCGGACAAGAGGAAGGACCGGGTGGAGATCTCCCCGGAGCAGCTGTCGGCGGCCTCCACGGAGGCGGAGAGGCTGGCCGACATGACGGGCAGGCCCATGCGGGTGGTCGGCTGGTACCACTCCCACCCGCACATCACCGTGTGGCCCTCCCACGTCGACGTGCGGACCCAGGCCATGTACCAGATGCTGGATCAGTGCTTCGTGGGCCTCATCTTCTCCTGCTTCATCGAGGACAAGAACACGAAGACGGGCCGGGTGCTGTACACCTGCTTCCAGTCGGTGCAGGCGCAGAAGGGCTCCGAGTACGAGCGGGTGGAGATCCCCATCCACGTGGTGCCCCGGGACGCCATCGGCAAGGTGTGCCTGGAGTCGGCCGTGGAGCTGCCCCGCATCCTGTGCCAAGAAGAGCAGGACACGTACCGCAAGATCCACAGCCTGGCGCACCTGGACCCCGTCACCAAGATCCACAACGGCTCCGTGTTCACCAAGAACCTGTGCAGCCAGATGTCCGCGGTGAGCGGGCCGCTGCTGCAGTGGCTGGAGGACCGGCTGGAGCAGAACAAGCAGAGCATCGTGGAGCTGCACAAGGAGAAGGAGAAGCTGCTGCAGGAGCTGGCTGCTCTGTGAGCCCGGGAGGACACGGAGGGTGGAGGGAGGACAGTCGGAGACAAGTGTCCCTCCTCTGTCTTCTGCTGCTGGACATATGGGTACCGGTCTGACTGAGATGTTATGTTTCCTCTTCAGAAACAGGAGAAGTCATGGTTAACTCCAGTTTGGACTCTGAAGTCCTCACTCTCTGTGATCTATCACATCCTGACTCATTTCAGTGGAAAATGAGTTTGGGTTCTAACTTCAAAACAAAATTAAACTAAAGTTAAAAAAAAAAGTATCTTTTTCTGTTGGGACTGTACTTTTATTCTTGATTACTCCATCTTCTCTGATTGGTCTGTTGGGATGGGCTCAGTGGTTAAATTACATATATTTAATGTGCCAGTTCAATATGAGGTCTCCACGTCATCTTGGTTTCCCCATCAGGGCAGGTGTAGGTGTACAGTCTCTGAACCAGAGTCAGGACTATGTGCCTTTAGCCTCATGACGTTGTTCTTGTAGATACTGTAACACACTGTACATGGACGTATTGGGGTGAAAAGTGCATCTGCCATTGATGCTGTTTGGTTTCAATGTCCTGTGATCTGCTGTTTCCTACTGGGTCTAAACTGTATGAAGACAGTGGACTGGGAAACCCTTGTCTGTTCATATATTCAGATGTAAATAAATCTTTTGTGCATATAGGAATCTGTATTTACTCTCTGTCTTTTCATTTGTGTATATTTTTAAAATACCCATGTTATGGTGTCAAGCACATAGGAGCGTGTGGCCTCCTTCGTGGGACTAGCATTCAGTCTCTCTTCTGAAGGTCTCGGCCTGACGCTACTGTTTTTTCACCGCTGGCAGCCTGTGGATCTTGTCCAGCTCCATCCTTTTTGGTCTATTGGTGTGGGTGTGGTCAGTGGGGGTGTGAACGGGGCCGAGTGGGGGCAGCGGGGCGGGGCCTGGGGGCAGCACGCTGCCACCTTTACGGGACAAGAAGTCAATCTCTCTCCTGAGAGCCTCGGCCTGATGTGACTGCTTCTTCACCAACATCTGTAGCCCACGGATCTTCTCCTGGTCCTCACGTCTCCTGTGATCCTGGAATTGTCTTCCCTGGATACACACCGGGGATAACATTATATTTGGACAAACAAACTCATATATCTGCTACATTGTGTCAACAGGTGAATCAGCAATTTTGATTAATACACAAACAGAGCAATTACTTGTTTTTTCTGCTTGGCGTTGATTTTATGGTCCAGTTCCCTCATCTCGTCAATGAGCTGTTTCTTTTTGAAGAGAATCTCCGTGTTAAACTTGGTCGCTTCCGTCAGAGCCTCACGCGCCTCCTTAACCTTCATCTGAATATCACACAAAACATATACACACACACACACACGCACACACAAATCACGCACAATACCAATTAGTAACCTGACTTGTTGACCATGTTGTTTTTAAATGTGACAATTTTGAGTTAGAAGATGAGAAGAAAACAAAGGAGGGCTAAGGTATCTAACACATACATCCCACTCTTTCAGTTCCCTGGCATGTGCGACTTCTTGGAGGATTTTTTTTTGCTTGAGCTCTTCCAGCACCCTGCTCCCCGACTGGGTCTGCAGAGCTTCCAGATCCACCAGTCTCCCAAACTTCCTCATCATCAGCTCATTGCACCCCCTCTCCAGCTCTGCAGCACATACACACACCAATATACACATTAAAAAAACATGACTGAAACAGAGATCAAGGAAATAATCCAGATGACCATTTAACACAACCCAGTGTTTGGTTTCTGTGACGTCTTTGTCCTCATGTTGCATTTGGGCGTCTTTACCCTTGATCCTGACTCTCATGTCTCTGCAGTCCTGAATCAGCCTGACGTGGTGCTTGCGGGCCTGGATCTTCAGATCCCGCTGCTCGCTCTTCTCCACCTGCAGCTGCTTGATCCGCTCCTGCAGCCGATTCAGTTCCGTCCTGTCCACCACCAACGCCGAGCTCAGATCCGACGGCAGAGAACCATTAACAACAAACTCAATCTGGGAGATAAATTGAGAAGATGGAAATGTCATGTTTCACTTCTGGCCACGTAAAGTAAAATCCATCTGTAATCCGAGTTTCTATTGAGCCTGAATTGGTTTCATTCATCAGTGACTCTCCACAGTTGTTGTGCGTTTACCTGGTGCAACCTGAGAGGAACCACCACGTCCAGCTCATTCATTTTCTCCTGTTTCTCTCTGTTGACCAACTCCACGTCATCTTCTACCATCATCCGACTGCTCCTCACCACTTTCTCCTGCACAGCCAACAAACAGGAGGACGTCACTTAGACAGAAAACCTCAGTGACAGATTATTCTCAGAAGACAGGAGGACGACTGACCTTCTTGGTGAGGACGTCACACTCCTTCCTCAGGACATCAACTCTCTTCTTCTCCTCCACCAGCCGCTCCTCCAGGTCCAGCCGACGCTCACGAAGCTGCAGGGTCTTCTCAAACAGCTGTGGCTCACAGCCTGAGTCCCACACACACACTCAAATCAATCGATACACTGAACTCTCCGGTGCGTTTAATCCAGCAAGATTTGAACATTTTGGATTTGACTAATGTGGTGTGTTTACAGATGTTAGTTTTTACAGACCTGGAGGACAAACACTGTCATCCAGCCCAGCAGCTCCTTCCTCTGTGCTGCTGTCAAAATCATCGTCATCATCATCATCCCAGTCATCGTCCTCATCAGAGTCCTCGTCACTGTCCACTTTTTTCTCTGCAAATACACACTGGGGTCATTAAGGTCACACTGCAATGACACACTGCATCGCACAGTCCCAGACACAGAGTTACGTTCCCTCACCGGCGTTTCCACTCTGCTCCTTGTTCCTCACACGTTTGACCTTCTTCTTAAAGACTCTGGTGAGAAACTCCTCAAACTTGTTGTTTTCACCCAGTGAAGCCTGGAAGGCCGAGAACAGGGCCTTCTCCCTCTCCTGCAGCTTGGCTATGTCTCTCTGCTTCACTTCCAGCTCTTGGTTACACTCCTCCAGTTCTGACTTTATCAAAGACAGAGAAGAGGATTTGACAACATGAGGATTTACTCACAGTGACCAGAGGAAATGATGAGGTACATCAACTCCCACACACCACAATGATGTTCTCCTCCTTGATGCATCCACTGAGCTTCTCCTGCAGGCTGTCCTCCCTCTTCTCCAGCTCCTTGAGGAGCAGCAGCTCCTGGTAGAGTGTCAGCTGACGGAGGTCGGCCAGCTTCAGCTGACAGTCCAGGTGCAGCTTCTGGTGACGCAGCAGCATCAGCTCTGCGTCAAACTGACTCACTGAACTCTCCATCTGATGGTTTTAAAAACACACAGCAGCTGATTAGTTTTACTGAAACATGAAATCCGCACGTCATGTGAGAACTTTTTTATTATGACACCTGATCCAGCAGAGTGTCCTGCAGGTACAGCAGCCTGATCTCCTCTTCTCTGTGGAGCTCCTCCTCCAGTTCACTCAGCTCCACCTCCTCATCCACTGTCTCCTCTTCTTCTTCTCTGGTTATAGATGAATCTGCTGGGCTGAACGTCCAGTCTCCTCCTCTCCTATTTTTGTTCTCTGTCTCTTTCTCCAGCTTTTCCAACAAACGTGTAGTCCCCTGCTCCTCCTCATCTGACAGCAGCATGACCTTTGACCTGTTTACTCAATACAAAAACACACTGGTTATCTTCTTTTAATTTAAAAGACTCATATGCCTGATCACTTTGGTGAGTGTGTGGTTGGTGTACCTCTGTTCCCTCAGAGCGCGGTACAGCTCCATGGTGGCATCGTCATGTTGCAGCCTCTTCTCTGGAGTTTCCTCTGGTAGCACCGTCGGCAGGACGGGAGGAGGGCGGCGGAGATGGGCTGCCAGACGCTGCTGGACCTCGTGGAGCTGTTCAGTCTGAGAGTGCAGCTGAGACACCAGACGAAGCTTGGAGTCCCGTAACGCCACAATACGTCCATTCATCTCCATCTGCTTTTCACGGATCTGACAGGATGGTAGACAGTCAATAAATAAATCTTGTACTATCGCTGTTGTTGATGTAGCATGTAAACATAAGTGAGAAAAGCACATAATTCCAGTTCCCAGTTCAAAAGGTTGTTTTCCGAATCTTCACGCTACGAGAAACTTAAAACCAGAAAATGTTTAAGATCTTCTGCTGAACAGTGACGTTTAAAAATCATTTATATACATTGTCAAAAACTGTCCGCTCCACTTTCCCTGTCGTGCTGTGAATGAAGAAATGTTTGCATGTCAGTTTGTACATTTTCCTCCAGGCCCTTCAGCTCTGCTCTCTTCTTCTCAGTGGTCATCCTCAGATGTTTCGGCACTGTAAAGTCTTTCGCCGTCTTCAGTTTTAAGTCTCCGATGTTCTCTCTGGCTTCACATATGGCCTGCACATCCCGTGGATCCTCATAATTCTCACATGGCTTCTTTGCATAACTGAGGCAACAACAAAACATCTAGTTACACTCTCTAGTCGTTATGCTCTGGTTTAGCTCCAGAGTACTAATGTCACATAAATAAATTGTTGTGGACACTCACAGCTGCGCCCACTCCTGCTTCCTCTTTTCGATCTTGGCTCGAGCTTTCTCAGCCTTCTCTGCAGCCTTTTGGAGCCTCGCGACCTGACGATGTCCTAGCTTAATCCCTGCAGGGCGAGGCACCGGCGGGCACAGTGTCTCCTCCTCTGGAAAACACATAGGTCATAGGTCGAGTATGTTTTTGACAGGTGAAACAAACACACAAAACACTAGGATACCTCCTATTTCACTGCTGTCTTCTGCAGGCTCCGCTCTGGATTTCCTGCGCTCCAGTGCAACATCTCTGGCTCCATCAGGTTGGCTGTGTGTGCTCTGATGTTGGAGCTTGGTGGACACCTCAGTGAGCATCGGCAAATGGTAGGTAGAAACTCTGTGGTCACTGCCAATGGCGACCACGGTGACCACGCTGGTCTCGAGAGAGTCACTGAACCTGTGAACAAACATGAACGGGGGGTTTCATTCTGGGTGTCTGTATCCCCCAGATTTATACCTTCAGGAACAATACCCTTAAGGATATTAAAAAAAACACATCAGATCATATCTGTGGTTGTGCATGTGTGTGTCTGTGTGTGTTGTGTACCAGTCCTGTAGTTTGCTGAGGGCTACACCACACCGCTCCTCCTCCCAGGCCAGCTGCTTTCTGACCTCCATTATCTGCTGGGATTTCAACCTTTCTGCCTCTTCACTGAAACATGGGTGCAGCTGCAGCTCCTACACACAGTAACACACACACATGCACACACACACGCCTTGAACCTTTACCACAAACCAGACTGTAATTCCAAATTGAAGCAGGTCCTAAGTTAGCATGAACACATTTTGCCAAAACAACTTTTAGTTGGTATCATAAAATATCTAATTACTCTGTGTGTGTGTGTGTGTGTGTGTGTGTGTGTGTGTGTGTGTGTGTGTGTGTGTGTGTGTGTGTGTGTGTGTGTGTACCTCAGGCTTCAGGCGAACATGCTCAGGCAGTTTATGGTTGTCGAGCAGGACCTGTTTGAACTTCTTCTGAAGCTCGGCCAGCTTCTTCAGTTGCGTTCCAATCTTCAGCTCGGCCTCCTGCTGCAGCTCGTTCTTCTCCTGCATCTGGGCAGCTGTTTCTATGCTGCAGGGTTAAAAGAAGAAGACAGCACCACATCCTCAAATGGTTACCAGGGCTCTAATGAGTCTTCGTGGAAATATTATTTATACTACACAAAGTTATTTGAGAATAAACGAAGAGGCACACACGCACACACAGAGGATGTGTGTACCATCTCACCTGTAAGCTGCTGGGTCCTCAATGTCCTGAGCCAAAGTTTCATTTTCAAACCCCCTCTGCTTGAATAAAGATTGAAAAAGATAGTAAACAACAACAACAACAACAACAACAACAACACAACTGAACAACACAGTTCATTTAAATGCTGATTAAATAACGGACCCTGGGAGGAGGGACCCTGGCCCGCCTCCTCTGCAGGCTTCTCTGCAGCTCCTCGGGAGGAAGCAGGCTGAAGGAGAAGATGTTCCCATCATCCCCCGCCGTCAGCACAAACTGGTCGTCATGGCTACAACAAATGTGTCGCAGGTGTCCATAATGGTTGTCATGAACATTGAGAGCCCAGTAGGCCTGCATGGAGGTGAGGTTGTGGTCCTCAGGCTGCAGTGGGTACACCCTGATGGAACCGGAGTACATGCCACACAACAACAGCTGCCTGTTGGAGCTAGGATAAGAAAAACAAAAATATACTGTATATGTGAAGGAGGTTGCAGATTTAAAAACAGCACTGATGAGTTTGTTTTCCCTCCTGCACCTGAAGGTAACGGAGCAAATGGGGTCGTCATCTGCCTTGTCAATGGGCAGGAAGCCAAAGGGCTCATCCTGTCGTTGATCCGGATCCTCGTCCTGCTCCATCGAGAACTTACAGTGATACAAGAACCCCGAGTCAAAGCCTCCCTGTCAAAGAGAAGACAAAAATAATGTTGTTGTCCTGATCATTCATAATGTCTTTTAATGATGTGACACGATCCACATTATTGTATGAGTCCATGTGTCTGTGTAGGCTGTGTACCACTGAGAGCCAGAACTGGCCAGGCTGTGAGTAGAAACCACAGTAGAGAGGACTTGGAGGGTCTGGGGTGTAGAGAGGCGGTAACTCCTCCTCCTTTATCTCCTCTTCCTCATCTTCTTCTTCAAACAACTCTCCACTCTCTCTCTTCTTCTTCTCCTTTACAGCTTGACGTCTTTTAATTTCCTCCTCTCTCTGAATTGCAAACATCAAAAATGTAAATAAAAAAAACCAGACTCGGCTATTTACGATGAAATAATACAGGACAGAAATCACTTGAATGACAGACAGACAGCAACAGAATTTACATCATGGTGACAAGTAAAAGCAAAGGCAGACCCAGTCCAGACCTTTAATTGAGATTTGATGCTCCTGAACCTGAAGGATCTCCTCGGCAGATCAGACAGCAGGAAACTCTTGGCTGACGTCGGAGCTGCCAGATCAGGTCTCTGCACCTCAACGACATGACCACTCTGACACAGTATCAGCAGCGTGTTCTCACTCTGGGTAGCATGCAGTAGAAGTCAGTCAGAACTGAACTCTTCCTCTCACAGAGATATTTGGGTGAGACAGAGGTTGAGGTGCCTCCTCTGACGACAGTGGCGCCTGAGGACCAGACTTACGTGGGAGGGAGGTGACCACTCCAGACTCTGCACCGGCCCAGGAACACGGACAAAACCGATCGGGCTGTATTTTTCCCCGACAGCAAAGAAGAAGACAGTGCAGTCTGAGCCCTGAGCAGGAAAGTTGTTGGAGAGAACAGAAATAAAGTGAGTAAAATAGAACGTCTATAAATTCAGAAGATGAATAAAGTTATCTGATGTGGGTGAAATCTTATCTTACCCCTGTGGCTAAGATGTCTCCGGTTCGCCCATATGCCAGAGCAGTTACCGGGGCCTTGTGGGGTTTGAAGGCTTGTTGGAGGCGGAGATTGGCGTCTTCTCTTTGGCTGCGCCCCGTGACCTCATGCAGCCTCTGCGGGTCATACAGCTCCAGCAAGCGGACCACCCCATCCTCAAAACCTGTCACCAGTAATCCTCCACTCTGGTTCACCTAGAGACAAACTCCAGAGGTCACGTCTCAGTCATCACACATCAGATGTAGGAAGATGTTATCTTTACACCGACACACTCACTGAAGGTGGAGCCCAAATGAGAGCAGTTCCACCATGGTTGAAACGGCTGGTTGTCAGTTCTCTATTCGCCAAGAAGTCAAAAACTTTGACTGAGCCTGCAGAGCAGGGAGAGATGTAATGCATCTTAAGATGTGCGTGTGTTTACATGTGCAGGTATGAACATTTGTGTGACTCACGGTCCAGCGAGGTCGTGGCCATCAGGTGGGATTTGCACGACACGTCCAGGGCCTGGATCGCCCCGGCGTGGAAGGAAAACAGACACTCTGGATCGGCAGCCTGCACACACAAACAATACATATAACATGATACAGTAGTTCATCATACAGATTATAGAATAAAGTTGAATATGTTATGAGTTTGAAAATGAAGAGTCGGTGTAGAAAACTAACCAGGTTGGTGAGGGAAAGATCCAGTTTCCAAATAGATCCACCAGAATCCTTCAAAACAGAGATCAGGACAGAGGTGAAGTGAGGACGCACAATGTTTTACAAAGGATTTTCATCATTTGACCTTTGACTTTTTAGTCCTCTGACCTGAGCGAACCAGATGAAGGCATCAGTCTGTGGGCTCTTCACCACAGAGGAGAGGCAGACGTTGTGTCCGACCACCACCTCAGTCACAGGCTCCATCTCAAACATGCTGCTGTCACTGTCACTGTCAGCAGCATCAACGCTCTGGAAAAACTCCCAGCCCTGCCGAGGGGTGAGAGGGTGTGGGGGTAAATGTTTACATCTTTAATAGGAATAACATGTTGTAAAAATTAGGCATTTTGAAAGTATGAGGTCACTTTAGGTATTTTAAGCATCGTACCCGGACCACTCCATCAGAACCAATTGTCATCAGCAGGCCATCCTCAAACCCAAATGGCTGAACCATCCCTGCATGGCAGCTCCTCCCCTCCTTTCGGCAAATCTCCACCTTAATGGTGTTTCCGTCCCACACCAGCAAGTTGCCCCAGTCTGTACCAGACACCACCTGAGGGGACAAAAAATATTGAACAGAATCCAAAAACCTCTTTGATGTGGAAGATGACAATGGCGAAGTGACATGGTTCTAAGACGCCAATATAAAGACAGAGAATATGGTAAACATGAGTTTTCAGTACAGCCTCATCAAGCTGGATAGACCTACCTTTCCATCAGGAAGCTCCACAAAGCCTTCGATATCTGTCGCTGCTGTTTTCCCAAAATGTCCCACGAGCCCTTGCAATTTAAGACCTGAGAACGTATTTGCCATTTTCCAGAACCTAATATGGAAGATATGAGAAGGTGAAAAAAAGGTATTCAGTGTAAATATGAGAGTGTTATGGAGTTTTCTCTGGTTTCCTGGTATTTACTTAGTTTATTAATGTAAATTCATGTAAATCATGCCAGCATTTTTTTGTTTTTTTCGTGGTGGGGGTGCGGGGTTTTGGGGCAATCTGGTTGTTTACTTGATGTGTCCAGATCCTGATGATGTGAGCAGTCCCGGCTTGTACGGAGAGAAGCTGACTCTGTAGACATCCTGAGAAATGGCCTTGCAGCTCAGCATGACCTCCTCCTGCCTCCAGTTCCACACCGTCAGGGTGTAGTCCGGGGCGCTGCCTATGCTGGCCAGCAGGCTCCCGTCACTGTTAAACTCCACACAGCTGTACGCCTGCTCTGTGCCGCCTACAGACATTTGAGTTAAAATGTGATTGTCAAATAATATAAAATAAATAACGTGAAAAAAAATAACATAGTGGTCCCATTTACCCCTAAGGATATGGGAGAGTCTTAATGATGAATATTCATATACTATGATGTGGGGCCGGTTTCCTTTCTCTGCTGCAACAAAGTGTTTTCTGGTAGGGTGAACCTTTATAGCACACACACAAAGAAACATGAAAAATATCAGTAGTATATATGTGATGAACACATTTTATAGGAATTTACATTTTTATAACTCTTCACTTTCATCCTTTTGATCAAATCTACAAATTGTTGGACTTCTGACCGTGATGCAGCCGATTCCCCCGCCGCTGCAGGAGCGCAGGTATCTGTGCTTCTTGGTGGAGATGTCCAGCAGGACGAGCAGGTTTCCTGCCATGAAGAGCAGAGTCCTGTCGTCCAGCAGCTGCAGGTTCGCCCTGCGGCCACTGTCATAGCCAAACGAGTGTCTGAATACAGAATAATTAAGCCTCAAGATCAGATTCAATGTATGTTGTCGCTGAATGGTCTTTTCATGGCACATCCACTGTGCATCATGAAGTAGAAGGATACGAGAGGTGCAGGAGGTTTTCTGGGATCTCAGAGTCGACCGTGACGAACGCTCTGGAGTGATGATCCTCGTACTTGTAGCATGTGTCATCTGAGAGCTGCATCACTGAGCGTTCAGCATCATACGCTGTGAGGGACGAAACATTAGTCAGCTGATTCACAACAGACACTATAAAATATAGAACAAAGAAATATTGAAATATTTATATGCGTGTCACAACCAAGTTTATGAATAAACATCAGGTCAGATATAGAGAAGTGGGACGATTGTTAAGAGTTTATTATGTCATCATCACACACAAAGTTTATCTTATTGATTATTGACTTTCCTCTTTTCTGTTTCAGTGACTAACTGGCCTTTAGTATCATAACCTGCTCACCAACAGAAGATGTGTTTTCGTCTTCCATTTTACATCACCTGCTTCACTCTATTTCTTTATATCTGCAAAATAAAACAAAAATATTTTTTTCAGCTAAATTGTACGTTTAAGCTTTAAAGATGCAGGAAATGTAACAGTAAAGCAAAAAGTAAAACATTGTGTCGAACATTCACTATCAGAAAAAGTTTGTTAAATGTAATTTTGACTTATATTTTATGTCTGTTACCTGATTGTGTTGTTTCTTTGGCTGCTTTCTCGTATCCTGTTGACCACTTCAGTGTGGAGGCGTTGCCAGGCAACACAGAACATGGCGCATACAGAGCCAACTGTAATACACAAACCTTTTTGTTTTGACTTGATATAGTTAACTACGGTAATTTAAAAAGGTCGAATATTATTATTAAATATACACTTTGAGAGAAAGAAAAACATACCTCCACCATGAAGCGTTTTAGGCGACGTGTTTCGCTGCAACCATAGTAACGAAGTTGGCCCTTTAAACACGACTTATAAACAAACATGGCGGCTGCAGAATTTACAGCGGGTAATGTCGCAAACCAGAGGTAAATTATTTTCTGCGTTGTTTTAGTGACACTGTTGAACAGTTGGGGCGATTAAAAACTTAAAATACAACGACACGTACGAAGTAAACTCGTTTTCTTATCACTTTTCATCGACAGACCAGCTGTCGCAAAGACTCGCGTTTTACGGCTGCAGAAGTCGAATCTGATTGGACGCCACGTTGCCGTAAATCGTTTTCGTAGCGGAACACATGGGACAGCAGCGTGTTAGCTTCTGAAACGTAAGTTAGACCGATTCAGCCTGTGTTATTGATCATTTAACAGCACAGATAAACCACAGAGGCCGATAACACGCGTTTACATCCAGTGTTTATGTTATTAACCGACCCGTTTGTGAAAAAATAACCAAAACAAACAGTGAATATTGTCACATTAAAGTTAATCAGCAGCGATGTTACATGTTCCCGAGTCGTTAAGTCATATGGAGTGACACTTAACAACTGAAAATTCATTCATAAATCAATCAAAATGTCATTGAAACTGACTTGTAAGACCAATGTAAACAAAACACGTTCATCGTCCTAGAATTGTGTCATGTAGAAGTGTGTGATCTGTACACATGCTGCTCAGCTTGATTACATGCATGTGTCCATTTCTCTCTGGGACTGTAGGATGGAGGCCAAATCCAAAAAGCCATTTTCTTCGAAAAGTGGGAACAAGCAGAAGCTTACACAGAAAGGAAAAGGTAAGCGCTGCATCACAGCAGCTGGTTATATCCACCGTCAGTTTCAAACAGGTTCAGCTCTGGTATGGTACACTTATTTATTATTTTTTTGTCAGATTCTATAGGAACTAAACTTGGTGGGAAACCAGGCAGAAAGCCAGCTGGTAAGAAGCCCTTTAAACCATACAACAAGGCAGAGAGGAAGGGGAGACCGGGGAAGGGTAGCGATGATGGCAAGAAGGAACGAAAACCTGCTTTCTCTAAAGCCAGCATGGGGCAGAAGAGGAAACTGAGAGATGAAGAGCATAAAGGTAAAATCCTCTTTTTTTCTCACAGTGTCAGTGTGTATATTGTCAGTTTATAGTATACAATGATTCATTCAGCCGGAATCTTTTCTTCATGTGTATGGCTCACCTGTCCAAACAGGTCCCGGGGCAAAGAGGACAAAGAAAGGTGAGTTTAAGGCAAAGACGACAGAGCTGACAGAGGAGGAGCTGAAGATGAACAGGCAGCAGAGGAAGAAGGAGCTGAAGAAGAGCCGGCAGCAGGCGGAGAGGAAGGACATGTTCCAGATCATTAATCAGTCCAAACAATTGTGGGGAAACCTCAGGAGGTACGCACGCACACACACACACACACACACAATCACACACACCCAGTGTTGAGTTTTGTCATGTTTCCTTATACGATGGCTGTGCCGTATGTGTGTCAACAGGAAGAACTGTGACGACGACCAGAAGAAGAAACTAATGAAGCAACTTCATGATCTGATCCGTGGGAAAATCAAACAGGTGATTGTCCGCACAGCATCATGTGTTTACGCTGGATTTGTTTTTGTAGCAGATCGACTGCTGGAATCTGTCAGGATCGGATTATTATTTTGCGGTAGTGTCGCATCAGCAGATTTGTTGTTAACAGATGCTGTGTCTTTGCGCTTATATATTACCTTCTGGACTGTCCTCTTTGCCTCCAGATGGCGTTCGCTCACGACTCTGTGCGAGTGCTGCAGTGTTTCATCCAGTTCGGCAGCCATGAGCAGAGACAGGAAGTGTTTGATGAACTTAAAGGTGAAGTCTTACAAACATTTCTCCTGTATTTTTGTCACGTTAAATACAAGTTACAGATAATGTGATGGGTTTGGGGATTAAGAATAGTGCAGTTCCTGCGTTTACATTTGTGACATATGAGCAGAGCAGCTCACTGACAAACATTAACATTTGTTTACAGATGACACCATCGGTTTGTGTAAGTCCCAGTACGGCAAACACGTGGTGAAAAAACTGCTGATGTATGGGTGAGTTGGCTCAGAATTGTACAGATACAGCGAGTACACTTATGTTAAACACCCAACCAACCAAGCAAATATAGTATATGAATGTGTGTACTCCTGTGTGTGGACATGCGCGCGTAAGAGTGGTCGTTTGTTTATTTCCTTCACAGGAATAAGGAGCTGGTCGCAGCTGTGATGCAGATGTTTAAAGGTCACGTGCGCCCGATGCTTCGCCACGCCGCCGCCTCCTCCATCATTGAATACGCCTACAACGACAAAGCCGTGCTCGCACAGAGACTCATGCTCACTGAGGAGCTCTACGGGAACACCTTCATCGTCTGCAAGGTAAACACACACACTCTGATGTCATTTTTTATGTTTTGTTTTCTAAACATCTGCTTAGAAAATGAATATTTATCTCACCTTATGTCAAGACGTCAGTGTGTAACACCATCGACAAAGTTGCAGAAGAAAACCCAGACAAGTTGAGCAACATCATTGATGAGATGAAGCAGATTCTCACACCAATGGCTCAAAAGTAAGACCAAGAAAACACACTGAAACAAAGACATGTAAAGTACAACAGTCAGTCAGACATGAATTACAAACATAATGTATAATAATAAGTAATTTTACAATTTGATCCATGTAATTACAGTCTGTGTGGTTGGGTTTCAGAGAGCAGGTGATCAAACATTCGCTGGTCCACAAAGTCTTCATGGACTTCTTCCTGTTCGCCCGTGACAAACAGAGAACGGTGAGCAGCCGCTTGATGGCTCATTGTGCTGTCAGAGTCCTTCAGTGTGATACTGATCCCGGGCTTGTGTTTGTTCTGATGTGAGCAGGAGATGATCGAGTCCATCAGAGAGTCGGTCGTCTACATGGCTCACACACACGACGGAGCACGAGTAGCGATGCACTGTCTGTGGCACGGCACAGCCAAGGTGTGTAAACACAACACTTTAATGTTTGACAGTATCAAATCTACCACACTTGGTCAACGGGAGCATGAATGAAGTCACAAACATATTGAACCAGTTTTACTTTTCATGTTTCAGGACAGAAAAGTCATCATCAAAACTATGAAGACGTACATGGTGAAATTTGCCACAGTGAGTTTAGCCGTCGTTTAGCTGTTAGCATTTTCTGATAAGTGACCATGATCATTTACTAAACGACTGCTCTTTATTCACAGGGGGAGTTCAGTCACCTGGTTCTTTTAGCCATATTCGACTGCGTGGACGACACCAAGCTGGTCAAACAGACGGTGCTCTCAGTACGTCTGATGTCATGTCATGTGCTGCGTTCATTATTAACTTGTTTATCGGTCCTTATTTTGATTAATGAATTTCTCCTCTTTCCCTCGTCTTGTTCAGGAGATCCTGGCGTCTCTGGATGAGGTCATCAATAATAAATATGGTAAGAAGGTTCTGTTGTACCTGCTGAGCCCCAGAGACCCGGCTCACCTGCTGCCAGAGACCATCAAGGTGCTGGAGCAGGGAGATGGAAACGCAATCAGGTAAACTGTTGTAGCTTGTTCAAGCATCACACCAGTGTTATTTAAATAAACTATACAATTTGATATGATTTTGGAACAGTGATAAATTTTTTAAAAAATGATGATGACGTCTCTCTCTCTCTCTCCAGTAAAAAAGAACCGGCCACTCGGAGGAAAGAGCTGCTGGAAGTCATCTCCCCCCCACTGCTTCAGTATCTCCATGACAACGCTGCCACTATGGCAATGCAAAAAGCTACCAGTGTCACTATTAGCGACATCTTGTCTTCAGCCTGCGGCGACTTGCGGCCCGCCATGACAGCCGTGGCTCAGCTGGCCAATCAGGAGTTAGTGCCAGGAGGGACAAACGGAGAGGTGTGTGCAAGAAGACTGATATGTTACTCACAGGTTACTGAGGAGTCAAACCTTAACGACCGTCTGTATGTTTTGTTGACTGGTTTGTTGTTGGGTGTAGCTTCACATGGCCGAACATCCAGCGGGACACCTGGTGCTGAAGTGGCTCATCGAGCAGGACGCCACACTGGCAGAGGCGGGAAAGGAAGGTAAACACACACACTGTGTAACTCTGTACCACATGACATCATGATGAAGGAAAATAAAAGTTCACATTCATAATTCGCTTCTGTCTCTCTCCCTGTCGATGCAAACCTGTCTTGCTCTCTCAGAGCGGTTTGCCAGGATACTGGTGGACACAGTGGGGACAGACACACTGAAGAGCTGGGTGAAAGTCAACAGAGGAGCCATGGTCCTCTGCTGGTCAGTACACACACACACACACACAGTGTGATTAATTGCCTCAGAATGATTTATCCCTGTAAGAGGATATCGACTAACTTCCATATTGAAATCTGTCTGTGTTCTCGCGTTCAGCCTCCTCAACAGCTGTGACGCGTCTGTGGCCTCGGAGGTGAAGGCGGCGCTGACCTCCATCAAATCCCAGCTCAGCGACATCAGCAACAACAAAGGAGCCGAGATCCTGCTGGAGAACCTGAACAAGTAGAGACTTGAAGCACACTGTTCGCCGAGCAGCCACTGTGGGTCTTTTCCAGCTGAGTGAGCGGGTCGGCGGCCAGCGGGAACAATTCAGGAAGTGGACACAACCTGGAAAACTGTCACTGATAGAACAATGGACGGTGTTGGGGGATGAGTGTTGGGGGATGAGTTGAAACATCGGTGAAAGCAGCACAGTTCCCCTGAAATTCTCCTGTGATTTACTTTATTCCATCACGCGTGTATTTTATACTCTGATTATTGTATCTGCTGAGAGGACAAGTTGTTTGAAAATAATAAAATATGATCTGTCTCTTATTGTCGAAAGCTGTCATGGTAGTCAACGTGTAACATGGAGCTTTGCCGCCCTGCTGGCCACATGCAGCTTCCCGCGGGCCTTGGTGACGGCTGTGTACTCGTGGGACTTGAGCTTGGTGTAGTAATCAGAGAACTTGTTGTAGAGAACTGAGATGGGCATGCCGTTGAGGATGATGCCGAAGGAGATGCAGGCAAAGGCAAAGACTCGGCCCAGGTTGGTCTCGGGGGACATGTCGCCGTAGCCCACTGTGGAAATGCTCACCTGCAGAAGAGTGGGTGGAGGCGTGAGTAGAAACACAGGTGGTGTGTGTTGTGGAGGACAGATGTGGATGTGGGGTGTGACTCACAGTGGCCCACCACCACGCATGTGGCATGGAGGTAAAGTTTGTGTTGTGCACGTCATGCTCCACAGTGTACACCATGGCTGAAAACATGAAGATCCCCATGGCGATGAAGAGAAACAAACAGCCCACCTGCACACACACACACACAAACACACACACACGTTAGTTTCTATTTCATTATGCTCCACTCATGTTTCTACCTTCACTGGTTCAACGTGACATCATCCATGAAAAGGCCACACAGAGATTTTAAATGATATTAAATATTTACAGAAACTCTTTTCTTAATTACTTTATTGAATTTAAATTTGCCCAAACCTGGATGAGTATGAAGTATGAAAGTAAAAGCTGCAGTCTGACCTGCTGGTAGCACTGTCTCAGCGTGAAGCCGAAGGCTCTGAGGCCTGTGGAGTGACGGGCCAGCTTCAAGATCCTGAAGATCCGCATCAGGCGCATGATCCTCAGAACCTGACCCACCTGTCCACAGAGGAACCACTCAGCACGGCTGACAAACACAATGTCCTCTCTCTGATCAGCTCCGCTTTACCTTTCCGACACGCGCCACTGTCTCAATGTCCCCCGAGTGCAGGTGCGTGTCCTCGTCCTCGAAACCCTCCAGCACCATCTGCAGGTAGAGCGGCAGGATGGCGATCAGGTCCACGGTGTTCAGCACGCTACGGCCGAATCGCCTGAGGTCAGGGGTGGACAGGAGACGCAGCAGGTATTCGAGAGTGAAGAAGATGATGCAGAACGTCTCCACGTTCTCGCCGTAGAACCTGCCGCTGGGCTGACCTGAAGCCGTCTGGAAGATGATGGAGAAAAGAAAGGCCTGGAATAACCTCGGGACACACTTCCTCCTCTAACTCGGACAAAACTCAGTGGAAAACACACACTTTGTACTGCATCTCCTCCACAGTGTTGAGCGTCATAGCAACCAGAGAGATCAACACGAAGACCGAGGAGGCGACCGCCATCAGCTTGGCGAGGACGGAGGAGAAAGGCTTCTCCATCAGGTTCCAGATTTTCCTCCTGGTCGGCCCAAAGGCCATGTTGTGAAATAACTCGTTGTTCTCCTCCATCTCCACCTGGACGACACAGACAGACACACGGTACTGCGAAATAACAAAATGTCCATAATAACAATAGAATTATAACAACAATGATACAACTGAAGTAAAAAAAAAAGCGGATCAGTGAAGAAAGAAAGCGCAGGATGTCGGGATGGAAACTGTGTCAGGCTCTTTACTCCGCTCTCCATCTGTCAGGACAGCTGTGAGTCATAATGTGGGCCGGACTGACCTGGGATCAGCCATCAGATTACTGACTGAATGTCACAGGTAAAAATATAATCCCATCAACTGTTGAACCAGTGAAGCCTGTGGGTGATGACCTCTTGACCTTTTTGACCTTTATATTGGACACCACATCAGCCCACCTCTGCCATGAGCTGCCTCTGTATCTTCAGCTGCTCGTTGAGCTCGTCCTGTTTCTCCTCGAAGGAGACGCGGCAGCAGCGTTTGCTGTTTTTCACCCTGACGCCCCAGTAGTTGATCTCCTCCAGGAAATGACGTGGACACAGCTCATCTCGGATCCACAGCTCCCCGGTTCTGACAGCGAGGACGGAGACGGAACAATGTTTTCCAACATTATTATTATTATTATTTTTTTAAAATTTTAAAACGTCACCTTGCTTTATGAGCTTTCCCACCTGTAGAAGCTGAAGATGTTGTGGAAGATGCTGGGATCTCGGTCGAAGAAGAACTCGTTGGTCTGGACGATGAAGTCGTCACACAGCTCCAGCTTCCTGCTGTGCTCTGTGTATGTGGCCAACTGACCAATCCGTGTTCTCGGATACCTGGCAGCTAAGGTGGAGGGCAGGTGATACACCTGGATTAAAAAAAAAAAAACAGACACGGATAAAGTAAATAGACAAGAGCGCCTCCTGTTGTTTGACAGACAGTGTGTTTGCCGTGGAGGTTGGTAACCGTACCGTTCCTCCAACGTTGATGTTGAGGACAACGTGCTTGGTTGGAGACACCAGCAGGTGGGACGGAGACACTGGGAACTGATCGTCCTCGTCTTCATACTCAGCATAAAGATCATAGATGTCTCTGCCCAGATCCTTCACGTATAAAACAAACAACTCCATCGTGACGAAGGCAACATTTAAAAGGTTTAATTACACACGTTCTTATAATCAACGTAATTAAACTACAAAAACAAGTCAGTGTAAAAGTTACAGAAATATTTTTGAAGATTTTTTTGTATACCAGTGTTTCTACATGTTCGATGTTGTAACAGCAAACCACACAGACCTAATACAGATTTAAAGAGTTGACATCTTGATTGACAGAAGACGTATCAAAATAAACAAAGCATTCTTTGCTGTTCTTTAGGTTTTAGACTGTTGAAGTCATGAAGAGGAGCACAGGTTCAATTAGAATAAAGAAATGAAACGTCTGACCTGCATGGAGCTCCATGGCTTCCAGGTGGAGGTGAAGTCCAGGCAGTCGACTGGCTCTCTGACGCTTTGACTCCTGCTGCTGAGCTTGTAGCTGGTGAACAGACTCCTGCTGCGAGCTCTGAGGTGGGACAACATGGTCACTGCTCAACGTCTACATATGTGTTTGACATCTGACTATTGTGCGTGGAGACGCATCCCGGGGAACTCGAACATCAGTAAACAGGTAGCGTGTGATTGTCATCATCTGGTGCAGCTGACCGAGATGATCTGAGTGCTTAAAGTTTTAAATACCATTATCCTCTTCCATCACTCTCTGACCCCTCCCCCCCTCCCTCCCCACTTTAACCATCCTCCTGCTGTTTGACGCCAGCAGAGACGAGACGGCGGCAGTGATGAGATTAAGGATGCAACCGGGGATCGCCAATGGGAAGTATGAATTGTCACTTGTGGTGTAAAAATATATTTACATGAATGTAAATGTTGTGTTTTGCACTATTATTAGTCTACGTGAGCCCTGATCAACAGTAAATCAAAATGTTGTCGCTCAAATTAAAACTGTGATGAGTGCGGATGAGGTCAAGGTCAGGGCCCAGAACGAAAACAACTCAACACACACACACACACACACCAAAAAGACCAGACACAGTTTCTGAACAACATTGTGGATTAGGTTTTAATTCTGAAGTGATTTGCAAATCAGTTTCTCCACAGATACAGAGCTCTGGCGTTTTAGCAGTTTTCCCCTTCGCTGTACAAGTCTAGAAAAATTCACAGCAACAGCACAAACATACAAAATAGTTGTACCAAATTCAGTTGTGTTGTGTTTTGTGTTTTCCTCTCTTGTTAAGTACATCTCCTCTGTGACCCTGGCACGATGCCCGACTATAGCAAAAAACTGATTTCAAGTCAAATGTATAGAATCTTATTTACAGGAGGAACATTTGATCAAAGTGCATTGAAGAGAGTCCTGATTGACGGTCATGATGGGTTAATATGTACAGTGTCTGTAAATGCTGTGACCATGGTGATCCTTACACAGCTTGTACAGTCTTAATAATAATAATAATAATAATAATTTCCATGAGATTCTGTAGGAAAGGAAAAATAAAAATAAATAATGAAACTTACAGTTTTTACTGACCAAATAATAACCACACATAAATATACACACACACAAACACACACATACACCTCTGAACTGGGTCTTCCACCATCTTTAAATGCCTGTCATGTCGGACACTGAGATGTAGCTGATCCACGTGGTCAGTTTTCCGTTTCAGCCCGAACACAGAGATCCTCAGAAGAGGAAGTCAACCATGGAGTCTCTTCATGTGGAAAAGTGGCGTCAAGACTCCTTTAAGTGCACGGGGTAAAGACTGACAGGAAGTCGTCTGAGGCCCAAAAAATAAAATAAAAATAAAGACCAAAGTGGGGGAAACATCTCTAATGCTTTGGATGCACTGAGTGAAAACAATGACAAATACATAATTTATTGTAGTATTCACATGAGTAACATCCCCATCAGTCATCCTCAGCACAGATAATGACATAATGCACTTCAGAAGGCATGTGGTCGTACTTTAAGGGCTGCTGCTGCTGCTACAGACAACCGTCGGCATGGTAACAAGGAGGCGCCATGCAAACGCTGCGGGCCGCCGTATAAAACAAACAAAACAAAAAAAAAAGAAAACTCCCAAGACGATCAGGACAAATCATCATCTGTGCTCACTATTGAAATCTGGAGACGGAGAGAGGACGGGAGGGGGGGGAGGGGAGGGGGAGAGAGGGAGGAAGAAATTCAATGTTCAGTTTGTTCATTCATAGACTTGATGTGATTAGACGAGCTCAGCATTAATGCAGGGAACAGCTGCTGCAGCTGGGAGGAGGCAGCAGAGGTCTGTGTGCACCTCCTGCCTCTGTTAATCGGTTTAATCTGTGTACAGGGTGCTGGATTACTACAGGGCCAAAAGGTCATGGTGAGAGTAGAGGTCACGCTCACATCCGCCATCACACTTAATGTTATTTCGTGGTTTGCCGTTTACTCACCGCGGGGTAGGTGTGCCCCACATTGGCGCCGTGCCGGGTGATATCGATGTTGAGGTCTTCTTCTGTGGTCTTCAGGTAGACGGGGTTATCGAAGTTCATGCTCTTCTGGTTCTTCAGCTGCCAGTTTCTCCACATCAGGTAGCCGCCTGCTGCCGCCATAGCCAACAGCACTGAAGGCAAAAGACAGACGAGTGCTTAATTGTACTTAGGTTCATTTAGATGATGTGATGGACACAACCAGTGGCCAGAGGGGTGTCGACTCACAGACAGGCAGGATGGCCCAGGCAGCAGCAGAACCTCTGGCTGTGGAGTTCAGCTGGATCGACGTGCTCACGTTAGCTTCTAGTAACACAAAACAAAACATTATGATGAACTGAAGACATTTTTAAAAATCATCCAGTCATCTGCTCACGTCCAGGTGGAGAAATCATGTTCCACTCATACAGGCCTGTTTTCATGGTGAATTTTAAATTTTAGAACACAGGTTATTTCCAACTAAAGCAAAGAACTGTGTGTGTGTTTCCTGGAGGTGGTGTGTTGTGGTGGTGAGTGACATGACTGGCAAACAGTGAGACTGAAAGCAGCAGCAGAGACTCCAGGACAAAGAGACAAAAACACAGGGTTTATTTAACTCCTGCTGCTGCTGCTGCCAAACGTCACACCAGGAGCTCCTCCTCCAGCTACAAGATGATCCAGGGGGACGACAAGAGCGTCAACAACACACTGTCTGCGTCTGTCCAACAACACACTAACATCTACCATCATTTTATCCTGAGTATTTCTACATGTGAATGGATGGGTTTGTTCCGAGCACTTCCTTGTTTCTGCCACTAGGTGTCGCTCCTGTGCTGGTGGACAAACATCTGCTTCACCGGCAGGAACAACACAAGCTTCAGAAACACCAAAGTCATAGGAGCCAGAGAATAGGAGCCGTGAAGAGAAACAGGAAGTCATGAGTCAAGCGGCGGTCTGCTCGTATCGATCAGCTTCATTCATTCATTCAACAGCTTTTTCCTACATGATCCTACAGGACCACGTGACTGAGCTGACACGTTCATCCTGATCAAACCTCCTGATTCCCACATGTTTACAGGACTGAACGACCAACACACCCACATCCAGGAACCACGAGTCTGACCCACAACAACAACAACAACAACAACAACAAACCAGCAAGTCACAGAAAAAATTTGTCAAGTTAATGATTTTCACAAATATTTCCACTATTGCTTAATAATAATAATAATAATTTTAAAAAAATCAACAGAAGCATTTCATGTTAAAGAAGTAGTGCAAATTCCAGTAGAATTAAAAAAATAAAAGCTCAGCAGGGAATTCCTCAGTTAACTCATCAGATCATGTGTTATAAGTAAAGTTAGTTCCTGTTATCTGAGTGAGTGTCATCATAACCCAACGATAAAAACCACAGCGCAGCCAGAAGCTCTTGTTTCCTCTGCAGCGAGAGACCAAGACGTTAAACAGAGGTTTTTAGAGCAGGTTTTCATGCAGGCAGCAGATAAAGATAAAGATAAAAAGGCAGAAGAGCAGGAGAAACCGTATCTGTGGAGATTATGACCTGTCCAGTGTGACAGAGGAGCAAAGCACAACATGCTGGAAACAAGTCACCATCCCAGAGACAGGCGGCACAGCAGGCAGCGACTGACTGCTTTACCTGGGGGCGGCTGTACGAGAGCTTTCCCATCATCCTTTGAGGGACCTTTGGTAGAAGAGTCTGTCACAGAGAGAGCTGAGATAGAATAATAATTAAATTAATTATAATAATAATCACGCTGCAGGAGTTTGTCCTGTTCTTAAAATGCACATATGTGAACGGGTCTTTGTAAACAGAGCAGATCTCAGGAGACTGAGCCAGTACGGTTTTGCAGGTAACGGAGAAACTGGCTGCAGACGAGCTTCAGCAGCTCGCAGGCTCAAAGCCACACCGCTCAGCAACGTGTATTGATCAGGAGAGACGGCTGCAGTGACAGTGAAATCCTTACAGGCAGATCAATGCAGCCTTGATTAGCGGAGGTAGCAGGGTGTTTAGGAGTTGGAAATGAATGTGTGCGATGCCAAACGCCGTTTCTAAACCAGCTGCCAGAGCCTTGATTTACCTCCAGACCAAATGAGTAATCAAACCTTTATTAAAATCTTTCTTTAATGTAAAATGATAATAAATAATGTGTCACAATGTGTCACAGAATTAGCATATTTAAAGTTAATCTTAGATTAAATATTACTGTAAATGTCTACCATCTTATTATGACCAATATTTTATTATCTTATATTTCAGGTGCAGATTGTTCAGCCTGAAAGAAACACACTCCCTGGTCTCCATTACAGGAATCCCTGTGTGAAGAACCTTATTGTTGTCACTGCTACGTCTCTGACAGACGAGATTGGAGTCGCTAAAGGCTGCAACCACACAAAGCTGTACAGTTGCTGTTGGGTCCAGCTGCAGCGGCTGTGTGACGGGATAAATATGTTAGCGGGAGGCTCAGTAAAGAGCGTCAAGGTCCCTGGCTGCAGCCCAACTAGGAGGAAGGTGGAGACGCATTCAGCCAGTGACGGGGTGTTTAACCCTCCCACGCTGTTCCCACTGACAGAAACAAAGACAAACGCATACACACACATCTCTCACACTCACACACACACACACACACACCTTGCAAATTAAGTTTGCATGGTAAGACATGCTAATAAACACACACATCCCTTGGAAATAAAACCACTCAAGCTGCATTTAAGTGTGCTAAGAAAAACACACTCACACAGACACACACATACGCACACTCCCCCCCCCTTGGCAGCCTGGGTGGTACATTCAGTAATCACAGCAGCTGTTAAGAGCCTGGAGGCTGCTCCAGATTCCCAAACAGCCTGTAAGGAGGCGAGTCAGGGACTCTACATTAAAACACGACTACATTAGGTTTCTGTGGAGCCGACAGGTTGTAAAACCTGCTGCAGAACTTCATCTCATCCTACCACCTGATCTCCGACTGCTCACGTCCGTACACTGTGCACGGCGAACGCTGGAGACAGATTCAGATCACCCGTACGAATCTCTGAGCTGAACACGGAGACATTCCTTCAAGATGTTCCTAAAATATTTCATTCACAAGCACAAGATGGAGGAAAAGTTCTGATCCTGAACACGATCTTTGCAGCCTTTGAGTCAATACCCAAAGGTTTCAAAGGAATAAAGACACGATGAGGACAAAGATCCAGTGGATGTGACTGACTCCTACTGCAGATAAAGGGAGAAAGGCTGCAGGAAAGATGGGAACCAGCATCTTTCAGACGGCCATGTCGACAGTTGTCGGGGAGATGCTCCAGTACTCTGCACTCACCAGCATCTTGCCCTAAAGTTTGAGTCCAATTAGGAGAGTATGTGCTCTGAATTCATCTGTCAGGTTCCTGTGTCGAACTGCTTCTGTATGAAAAGGCTAATCTGTGGGAAGGAGCTGGACGCTCGAGACAAAACCGGCAGAGAAGAGTAGATCAGAGCGAGGACGGCGTTTCCCAGCAACCTTTTTACGGTGCAGAAAGAAAAAAAAAAAAAAAACACGAGTTGTGGAGAGCAGGACTGCAGTTTGATTTTTATGTAGAACGCATTCATTAATCCACTAAATCTCCATTCCAACACTGGAAGATGTACGTTCAAACCAGTTTCCTTCCTTTGTTCCAGTTACTTAGGAGCTAATTTGTTTTTTTTGTTTTTTTAAATGATCTTTCAAGTCGGTGGATGCAAAGAAACTTATAACTGAAAATGTTTCAACTAGAGAGACAATTAGTTTGATTCAATTAATAAAAAACATGCAGAGGAAAAGAGGAAAAGTGAAACAGACGGAATTTAACAACACATATGACATGACTTCTCCCAAAAGTATATTATCAGGCATCTGTACAACATCTACTGCTGCCAAAGCACTAAAGATCAAACCCTAACACCATCAAAACAAGTTTAATTATTCCCACTCTTCATTTGGGATGAGCTGGAACGCCGACTGAGCCAGGTCAGCTGCTGGCATACAGATCAAGCTAAAAAAAGAAATCAGCCCCGATCAGAAAAGCCCTGAAACTCTATTAAAAAAAAAAACAAGAAGAAATGAAAAAAAGGGACTAGAACGACTGGAAGAGGAATCAACTCCAGGAAGCTGTCAGGAGGAGACAAAGACATGTCAAACAGAGGAGGAGGAGGAGGACGGGGCTGAGACTTTGCAAAAGGACTCACTGAAACTGGATCACAACACCAACTGACTCATCTGCAGCTCATCTGTCAGGACGCTAACACACAGACAGACCGCGTCGTTTGTCGCTGGTATGGATACAGTTAGGAGACGACACACAAAAATAAACTGCATACAAGCCACAACGTTTGTTTTTCACGACTGAAACGACATTTGTTTTTAGGCGTTTTGAAACGTGCCACATGACTTGGCGACCTGACTCTCGTTACACTGAGCAGGTTTGGGTGTAGACATGAACAATTTAATTTGCCAGTTGATGAATGGCCAGTGGGGGTGTGACTCACCAGGCCTGCAGCGTAGGCCGTCAGCAGCCAGCTCCTGTCCCTCCGGACACACACACGTGTATTTGGGGGAGTGTTTGTTGATTTGCGGTGCAGGCAGACACATGTAGCTACACCCTCCATTTTCACCTTTCTCTGTGCACCAGTTAGTGCCTGTCAACAGACGCAGAGACAAAACGTGTGGTAAATCTACATACACCTTATAGTTCTCAAAATAATATTATATCCACCATATTCACACAATAATCAAACATTTTATTTAGTTTCACTTTATATTAAATACCAAATTCCTTTTAGATTAAAACTAAATGTCCACATTGTACCAACAGCTATTTAGACACACTATATTCCCATGACACAATCGAGCAGATAGAATGAGTTGAGACATGTCTCATGCTAATGATCTGAGGAGCAGTTATACCAGCTTCAAATGTGGCGACGTGATCACAGCCACCGTGGTAATTATAATTAAAAACACCCTGCACAGGCATCAGGTGTAATTAAGTAGTAATTTCGGATGAAATTGAATTATCAACTGGCAGCAGCAGCAGATACTCGGGTTCTTACCTGACAGCTGGATGAGCTCATGATAGACGATGATGTCCTGGGGGTCGTTGAGGTTGCTGGCCAGCGTCACCACGTCGGAGCCGCTGAACTTGTTTGCGCCGTAGATGGCTTCATTTTCACCATCTGTCCAGAAGACTCGATCCTGCAGACACGACAGAAAAAATACAGCTCATTTCCATCATGGGGGTTTCCTATAATTTTTTTTTTTCTTTGTTTCTTGAACAGAACAATGAGAGGCTGTGTGCGCTTCAGTACCTCAAAAACTGTGAGAGCAAAGGGATGAGCCAGGTACTCTGAAGACTGCAGCACTTTCTTCCTGTTGTCTCCGTTCAGGTCCACACTACAGAGCATGTGCAGCTTGGAGTCGACCCAGTACAGCCTGCCTTTGATCAGATCTGCAACGAGGAGGAAGAGTTGTATAAATAAACCAGAAAAAGGAAGTGGGAAGGAAAAAAAAGGGGAGCAAAAGAGCAATTACACAGATAAACATGAAATAACAGTGGATGGGACAGGGGAAATGAAACCAGAGAATCAAACAGTGAGAGGAAGAAGAAGAGCAGAGAGGACAGATGAACAAAGAGGGAAGAGCAAGGAGAGAAAAAAAAAAAATCAATACAACATTTTATCAATGAGGATAAATCACTGGCTTTTGTTCAACGTATTAGATACAAGAGCGATGCGAGTATGATGTGTTCGGGTGTGTGGAAGAAGTGAAGGAACAAATAAACACAGGAGATTGTTTCTAAAACAACATCAGGATTTATTGTTCCTCCAGTGGACAATCACACAATTAACGATTATGCTGCATTTTTCATTCTATTCAAATAAGCTCTCATTTTAATTTGTCTGACATACTGTACATGTGTGTGTGTGTGTGTGTGTGTGTGTGTGTGTGTGTGTGTGTGTGTGTAGTCACTGGTAAAATTAGATCCTGACAATTTTATTATGCATGTGTGTGTTTGTGTGTTCCTACCTAGAGTGATTCCATTGGGCCACTGAATATCTGTCGCCACCAGAACCTGTCTGTCCACTCCATTCATACCAGATTTCTCAATCTTGGCAGGTTCGCCCCAGTCGGACCAGTAGAGAAACCTTTAGGCCACACACACACACATATAAATATTAAACTGATGTATATAATATGAAGAAAGGTTTTGTTTTGAGAATAGAAACTCCAGGTTAACACCGACCCGGACAGGGGATCCACAGCGATGGACGCTGGTTCTTTGAGGCCTCTGCTGAACAGAACTTTCTGTTTGGTTCCGTTGAAGTTTGCAACAGAAATGCTTTTGGTGCTGAGATCAGACCAGTACAAGTTCTTGTAGATCCAGTCCACAGCGACTCCCACTGGAGTCTGGACGTTGTCAATCACTTTGTTGTGGCCACCAACTTCCCCTCGTTTGTCCAGCACCGTGCTGTGGGGACAGACAGAACAGAGACAACGTCACTCGAATGCATGTGCTGTGCTATTTGTTTTTGGGTTTTTTTGCATGTGTTTGCAGGAATTTACCTATAAATAGCCTTGTGTCCCAGGTCCGCCCAGAAGATCATCTGCTGCTCAAAGTCTGCGTCCAGAGCCACCGTGTTCCTCTGCTGCTCCACAATCTGAGTGTACTCCTTCCTCTCCAGACCCAGACGACGGATGTCACGGCGATTGGTGAAGATCAGGCAAGGCTCTTTACCTGAGCACAGGAGAGACAATGATGATAAACAACAACAACAACAACAACAACAACTGAAAAGATTAATCTGGAGCTGGAGATGACTGGATTGGTTTTAGTAAGTGTGTCAGTGTTTCATGAGTTTTTAGCCTCAAAGTTGGAAAATAAAAATCTTTAGCATCTTTAAGTTTACAGCGTTCAGAGCTGTCCACTCACCGACAGCCTTGCAGACCCCAGTGGTGGGATCCATCTGATAGCCGTTGTGGCATTCACACTTGTAGCCTCCCTTCAGGTTGATGCAGATCTGGCTGCAGATGCCAGGGTTCAGACACTCATTTATGTCTGCAAGCAGAGAGAGGGAGATGAAGACAAAGACAACAACAGCTGGTGTCGACATGTTTCATTAGTCGCTCATCACACAAAATGGAGCTACGTTTTTGAAATAAAATTATGTTTATTTAGCAGAAACTAGAGATAACATCTCCTGATTCTGCACATTCCTCTTCTTCATCAGAAGCTGGTTCTTGATTAACCATGATGCAACGGCACCGCCAAATGCTCCACAGACTCCAGGTCACCCACCTCCACAGGTCTTGTGGTCAATGAGCTGCAGACCAGGCGTGCAGTCACACTCGAAGCCGATCACCATGTCTTTGCAGATGTGAGAACAGCCGCCGTTATTCATCAGACACTCGTTTACACCTGAGGCAAACAGAAATCAAAGGGTTGGACTAAAATCAACTGCATGGGATGATTATTTTATTATGTGCACATTTTATTACTCATATAAAACTAACTGCAGGTCAGTAACATCTAACCGTGCTTAATTACTCACTGCATTCCTTGATGGGCTCGTCACTCCAGTCGGGACAGTCTCGGGCCTTGTTGCAGACTTTGCTCATATCGATACACTCCCCGCTGCGACACTTGAACTTCTCTGGCCCGTTACACTGAGTCACTGTGGAGACAATGTTACGCGTTAAGAGCCTGGAAACACAATTACGTTTTGAGTTTGCTGTTTCTACCTGTCGAGGACAAACTGACAAGGTTTGAAGTTAATTTACTCTGTTTTGGTAAAAAATACACATTTACCGACAACACACACATCCACACATGCCTGTGAACCTCAGGAGGCCTGAGGTTGAACGTCAAAAACAAAACACACACACACACACAAATGACAAATATAAGGCAACATACATGTTTTGATGTGACAGTTTACAGTCTCAGGGTGATTAAAACACACAGAGCACATACTGTTTCTGCAGTTCACTTCATCTGATCCGTCACTGCAGTCTCTGACACCGTTACACTGTCTGCTGCCCAGGATGCAGTTCCCATCATCACATTTGAACTGATCTGCTCCACAGGTACGTACAGCTGCCAGGGACACACGCGCACACACACACACATCGCAGTTCAACACAGTTAATAATACATCTTGTATTCTTGAAACACAACATATTTCAGGACAAGGCTCCATCTTTACTGTGCGAGAGATAAACTGGTTCTGAACATACGACAGTTGGCTTCATCACTTCCATCCTTGCAGTCGGGGTCTCCATCACACCGCCACTTCTTGTGGATACACTCTCCTGAGCGACACTGCATCTCACTTGAAGAACATTTGGCCGGCGGTGTCGGGTGGCGGCCGCAACGAGATGGCGACTCATCTGACTGGTCCTGCAGGGGACACAGAGAGAGACGATTAGAGTTTGATTGTGACATTACGAAAAGAAAAATGTCCATTTTACATCACTGGGTTTTGACAAACTTTTCTGTTTCCTTTTAATTCCAGTTTTCAGTTCATCCTTTAAAACTACTCTAAAGCGAAGACAAGTAGTTTGACCAGATATAAGCAGCAGCATTACAACTTTCCTGCACTTGCATCATCTCAGAAAGTCAGTGACTCATGTGGGAGCAAATTAATGGAGTGTGAGAATGTGTGTTTTGTGTGTGTGTGTGTGTGTGTGTGCCTGCGGCTCCATATTAGATAACAATGACGCAGGAATGACTAGGTGTGAGAGCAAAGAAGGTAATAACAATGACCTTGTCACTGAACGCAGTATTTTTATTTGTGGGTGTGAGTGTTCACACAGCCAATTAACAGGTTCACAGCGAAATGCTGACTCAGGGCAACTTGTTCTGCCATGTTACGAATGTCAGAGTCTGTGTGTGTGAGAGTGTTGAACATGTAGAATCAGTGTGTACACGTACACACGCACACAAACACACACGTACACACACACGCACACACAGCAACTACATAACTGAAGTTAAATTCTAAGGAATTTAGCTTCAACTGGTGTATGTAAATGTAAATATGCCATTTAGAACTGGAAGCTAACAAGGACGTTGTTCAGGTTGTAATTTTGAGGTGGAATAAATATCAAATATAAGTGAGAAGTCATCATCATCAGCTACCAGATCGTTTATTTCACTCTGGTGTAATTCGCAATCAATGTCAACCAACCAATCAAGCTTTCCACGTCGTTAATCACAGCACTAAGAGGAAATCTCAACGAATTGTAGGAATCCAATCCAGGTCTAATGCTCCAAGAACACACTTCCTTTATCAGTTTGTGTTTTCTGACTCAAAGTGTGTGTACGGGTGTCATTGCATTGTTTTCGTTTCTTGCCTGGCAGTCAACGTCGTCGCAAGGACGTTGTTCAGGTTGTAATTTTGAGGTGGAATAAATATCAAATATAAGTGAGAAGTCATCATCATCAGCTACCAGATCGTTTATTTCACTCTGGTGTAATTCGCAATCAATGTCAACCAACCAATCAAGCTTTCCACGTCGTTAATCACAGCACTAAGAGGAAATGTCAACGAATTGTAGGAATCCAATCCAGGTCTAATGCTCCAAGAACACACTTCCTTTATCAGTTTGTGTTTTCTGACTCAAAGTGTGTGTACGGGTGTCACTGCATTGTTTTAGTTTCTTGCCTGGCAGTCAACGTCGTCGTCGCACACCCAGCTGCCCGGAATGCACGATGAGTTTCCGCACTGGAATTCACTGGGACCACAGGAGGACGGGGCGCACTCCAACTCGTCCGAGCCATCGCCACAATCGTCCTCACTGTTACACACAAAATTGCGCGAGATGCAGCGGCCACTGGCGCACGTGAACTCATTTGGAGCACAGGTGATGTTACCTGCAGGGAAAGAGGAGGAAAGGATGGATGTAAGAGAGCAGTTAGAGGGGACAGTTATGCTTTTAACACAAACTAAATAAAAATAAATAAATTCTAGGAATCATTAAAAAAGTTTGGATAAATAAATAAATATGCTGAAGCTAATTTCTTGCAGGTGAGTTTTATAGTGTTGAATAATATGAAAGTTGTTACAACGGCATGACAATGACAATGTTGTTTTAAAGGTGTCCACATTCTTGTGTTACACTTTTGTTGCATCACGGAAATAATAATCATGTGTGTTTTTTGTTAAGGAAATCTTTGTTTAATGATACACAACACCAGTGTTGGGAGGCGGAGTCACGCACATGACTGAGCGATGAGACAATAGGACACACAGAGCGACGGGGTCATAAGAGTTTGATTTAAATGGGACTGTTGTGTTGTTGTCAGAGCAAGAAGCACATGTGGGGTCTAGGTCACTGCCTGACAACAGACAACATGCCTACGCTACAATAAAACATCCAGGAACACATTTCAGGGACAACAGAGACTGTATGTGAACAAACGAGAAAACAATTAAATGTTTTTTTTCCTTCCTTTGACTCAGCAGCCGTTTTCACTGATTAGCGTCTTTAGCCAGAGGGGACAGAAGAAAGCAGTGAGATGTGCAGCTACAGCAGTCCAAGCTGATGCAGCTCATAAAACTCAGCATTGTTGTACATAAAAACCACTCACTTCCTTAGATATGTGTGCGATGTGTGTGTGTGTGTGTGTATATATATATTTAATTTTCTCCTCGTTAAAATGTTCCAGTGTGCTACAGGCTGCCTCCCTCTTCTCTATCAGATCTCATTATCTTAGTGTGTCCATGCGGATCATCTCATCGCGCTCTGCAGAAGAGGTTCTTCATGTGCTTATGTGGTGCAGTTTTTTTTAAAAAAAAAAAAGCACAGCAGTGTTGTCTGAAAGGACGCTGAGCTACAAAAAGTCCAGAATGATTCAATCTGTGAAAGTGAAACATTTCCCCACTTAATAAGAGGCCACGTCTAAAACGACATAAAAACAATTCTTCTACTTGCAATTTCCTCAGAAGATGCAACCTCAGCAACTATTCTGCAGTGGTCCATATATAAAAAAGGTAATAGTCAAGTTTTGGATGTAGGCTTTGTCATCTCAAGTATTTTGGTATCATAATAGCAGTCATCATCACTGATGTTCCTGCTCTTCACTGGTGGGATGTAAACAATACGAGCTGGAGGAGTCTACTTTTGTTCTGAATAGAGGCCTTAACCACTAATTACCACGGGACAAAAGCGAGTGTGTGTATGAGTATGTGTGCGTGAGAGAGTGTGTGTGCGTGTCCACATACCACAGTTGACCTCGTCCTCGCCGCTGTCACAGTCCTTCTCTCCATCACACTTCCAGAAGATGGGGATACACTGGGTGGAGCCTGCACCGCAGCTGAACTCGTTTACGCGACACGTCCTCATGTCTGCAGGGACAGACAGTTAAATATCCAGTTGACAAATATCAGACACGACACGACAAAAAAAAATAAAAATAATTAAACTGATTGTGTCTTTAAAAATGTCTGCATGATCAGAAACAGTAGCCCGCTTCCTCAATTCAACCCTGATGCAATAAAATGATGTAAGTGCAGCTTAGGCCAGACACGCACGCACGCATGCACACACACAGACTTCTTGTTGTCTTTTTATATCTGTGACAACTATTAGACAACATGTATTCACTTGACCGAACACACAACTGAATGCTTAAACCTAAAACCGGCCGTTGGCGTCGTGAAGACAATCTTCACCACCACAGATAGACATGTACACACATGCAGTGAAATAATATTCCGTGTAACACAGCGCAGTCACGTCTAACAGCTGTTTAAACAGTACAGTGATAGAGTTATAGTAGGTGGGTTGACCTGCACGTACACCACTGCAGCTATGACTGGAACTTAACACCTCCTCTAAACAGACGCGCTCGTGTCCTTCAGCTGACAATCAAGTGGAAACATTCACACACATTAGATTGTCTTGTCTCTCTGTTCCCAGAGTTCAAACCTAAACACAAAGAATGTGTGTTTAGTTTGTATACTCATTCACACAAACTATTTTTTCATTTTACCCTCTAATTCACACTGTGCGATCAACAACTCCACAGGCTTGTTGGTTTCTGTGCTGCACAGCTGTTTGGTTTAAATCGAGATAGGAAAGACCAGGATGAAACAAAGCTCCATCCACAATCTGAAATATTAATGCAGCATCAGAACTGAATGCTGACGAATCAGTATTCAGGTCCAGCTGTGAAATAAATATTTTTTTCCTTCCGTTGGACAAAAAAAACAAAAACACAAAGAATTCAGTGTGATTTCATGAAGGACACATCAAACCAACAAGCGCTTGATGAACACGCTCAAGGTTTCCTCTGATGCCTCAAACACCATTTGTCTTTCCAGTGGTGCAGTGAAGGCAGCGCAGATGAGAGATCTCTCGTTAAAGAGCGAAGACGTATTTAAACACTTCCTATCAGCGCTCATTTCTTTGATTCGGGGGAGCATCACCTCAGTGTGGCCTCACAGCACAGTCACACCACTTAAAACTCTGCAGCTCTCTCTTTAGTTCAATTGAAACTACTTATTTATGAGACAGGGGACACAGGGGACTCCCCCCCCCCCCCCACAGGGGGCTCCCCCCCCCCCCCCACTACTCACTTCCTCAATGACGTTCGGCACCAGTGTTGCGATACTGTTGAAAACTCCAAGGAAATTTTGAGAAGCTTCCACAATTTTTGGTCTAATAGGATTTTTTTTTTTTTTTTCACAATTTATCATTTATTCATTGATGGAAAAAAAAAGATCATAAGGTATTTTAAATACTGCTGTAAAACTACTGTATTACAGCTAAATGTCATGAGCCACACTCTTCTGCTAAATGTACTGGAAAGCAAAGTCCAGAACGGCTCAGAACTGCATGTTGTTTTATAGAGTGTATCTAGAAACTTTACAAAAAGGTGTCATTTACGAAAAGGTGTTGAGAATAAGTTTCCATGCTCAAACTCCTGTTGGTTTTTTGCGGTTGGGGAAAAGGCAGCGACACGCAGAGACTCACCGTCACTCATAAGCTGCTTAACGCTCTGGGAAGCTTTCTGGTTAAATCCTGAACAAACAATACAAATTTGAACCTTGGCAAATTCCTGAGCATGTGTGCATTTACACACTGCCTACTTCTACACACTGGCCAAGTGTGTTGACCTGAACCCGTGCACGTCACTGCAGGTACACAGTGTGTAGTAATCAAGGAGAACCATCTACTCACGGCAGATTTCCAGACTCTCATCTGAGCCATCCTCACAGTCCGGCTCCCCGTCACAGTTCCACCTCTTCGGGACACACTGGCCATTCTGACACACAAAGTCCAACGGTGCACAAGTCTTCTTAACTGGAGATGCAGGAAAACAACAACAACAAAGGAAAACAGATGGATCTATGTTCGGTGATCATGCGATGTGGATGCATGTTCTCAAATTAAATGTAAGAGTAAACTTCATATCCATCACAGGTGAAGTTTCTTGCCTCCTTCTTACGGGAAGCACAAACATCAGACTTTGAACTGAAAAGCTTTTAAGATGCGAGAAAGGTTTGCTGATGTTCAGTAAAGAACAACAAGACAATAACATGTCCTCTCCTTGATTCCTCTGACCAGGATACGGATACGAGCTTTAGACACGAGCAACTGCAGGTGATGACAGCAGCAACTCACGCATCTTTTTAATTTGTCATTAAAAAAATTCCTCCCATTCTCTTCCTTGTGAGGAGCTTTCATTTGTTCCACCCCCCGACCCCCCCACCCCCCTCTATCCCAGTATCATATGACCCAGATAAATGAGCGACAAAAGAAAATGCTGAAAAAACGTGTGCAATTTATCCCAGACAGTCAGTCAGTCAGACAGACAGTTAGTCAGATAGACAGACAGACAGTTGTGTCGTATCCATATTTAGCTCTATCTGTCATCTTCCCTTCACCAGGTCATTTTGTACCAGAGGAATACCGGGTTTATAGTGTGTCGCCGGTGAGCTGCCATTTTTAGGACACTGACTGGTCTGAACCACTGTGGTTACGCATCAAGCCAAAAGGCCTCACCACGTTTAGTCATCAATACAAAAACAAAACATAAATATGCTGTCGTTCGTGTTGTCAGCAGCACATCAGCTGTGCAGCTCCGTGTGCGTTTCGTCTGTGGGTCATGTTCTCACCACAGGAGTTCTCATCGCTGCCGTCAGTGCAGTCCTCGTCTCCGTCACACTGCCAGACGGACGGGATGCAGCGACCGTTCCCACACTGAAACTGGCTGGCCTCACATTCTGTCTTAGTCCCTGTGAAGGAAGGAGGAAAAAATAAATAAAATAAATAAAACACACACAAATGAGGGAGACGTGAGCGATTTAAGCCCACAAATGTTTTCATAATTTTTCATCTTTCACCGTTTGTTTGAATATAATTACATTTGTTTTTGTCAAATCTAACTGGCATGAAGTTAAACTACAATGACTTTATTTCCCCCTCAACACAGTAAATGCTGAATCTGGAGAGTGGTTGTGGGGCAGTGTGAAGCCTGCTGTTCCAGAGCTGGTGACGATTCCAGGACTTAAAAAGAACACCGTCTGCCCTTGACGCTCGCTACAGTCTGGACAGACGCACATGTCCTGAGAGTAAGTGGAGCACAAAGAAATAACAGAAAGCCTGGGAGAAGTTATAGCTGAATACCTGGGACCACAAAAGGTCAACTATTAAAAAAAAGTGTCAAAAACTTTACTGTTAAATTCTTTTAACAGTGTTTTCCACAATGGGATCCAGGGGGCGAAATGGCAGCTTTTTACACCAGGACAGAGACAGAAGCTCCCTTCACTGATTTTATCTGAACCAGTGGAGCTTCAGGTGTTTGACGACTATTAAACTGATCAAATGTTTACATGAACACTCACACACTGTGACTAATTATGAACTTCCATCACACCGTTCCATCATTTCCAGCCAAGATGAAACTGTCGGTTCTGAGACAATAATGGATGGAAAAATAAATCTCTTGTTATAAGATGCTCTCACATTGCTACAGATTGCTAAGAAAATCCAGAGAAAAGACCTTTAAGGTATTGTACCTGTGGACTGTGTGTGATGGTGTGAGGTGGTAAATTACACGCCAGCTGCATTTAAACCACCTCAGTCCTGTTACAGAATAATGACTGAGCTGACCTTTCATCCACATTACCATTTCAATCACCGCAATCAAGGCGTCGTGGACAACGACATGCCTACCTGCATTTTAAAATCAGAACAAATGGAGAAATATCAATCCGGCCTATGAATAACCACTGATGTGCAGCAGACAGGACACAGAAATAACGTTCACACTGCTCACCGCAACTTCCACTCTGCAAGATCTGACCAACTGCTGGTCTGCATCAATAGCCAACAGCTATTAAAGATGGCTGACTACCCTGTCAGATACAGCTGTGATTACTCATCCATGCATCAGAGATACCGTTTCATTTGAGCCTGTTCAAAGAAAAAAAAAATTCTGTGGTTATATATCAAAGCTCAGTTTTGAAACTATTCATCTGAAATTATTTGTTTATTTTCATGCTGGATTTATTCACACATAATTTCTGAACTGTAAATGTGAATGCAATTTTTGCAATTATCATCCCACTACCGGGTCGGTGGGATGATAGATGGACGAGTAATATTGTGCAACATGTGAAAGCAGTGTACCTTAAGAATACAGGTGCGTTCACTTGGGATACTGCTCCAGCATCTATACAGAAACCCATTGACTTTCTGTCGGGCATAGTGCACACTCAGCAGTTTGATCCAATCAGCACAATAACAGACTTCTGTGGCAAACTCAAGTATACTAACGTGTACACGAGTGTGTTCCTCTTTTTGCAGTGTCAGAGTCCATTTTTGCTGACATTTGTCATTATGTCTGGACTCGACACTGTTCACTGCTGCCACACAACAAACAGCGAGGAACCCATTAACCCATTTGTCGTTTAGCCTGAACTGTGACCAAACAGTATCTTGCCTTAAATCTATAATGCTAAATGCAGAACCATGTGGAAAAGCAGAGTAATGGATATGGAGATGGAGCTGAATAAAGCATCTCCCTCTCTAAGCAGTCCATCATTGTGTGCTACATAAACGCTGTCACACTGGAGGTCATGGTAATGCAATTTTCCCCAGTAACAAAAATGGTTGCAACGTACTCCTCCTCCTGTCCACCACTCCGCCCACTTCAAGAAACAAGCGCACCCCCCCCCGTGGATCTGCAAGCACTAGTTTTGATTCACCGTTTCCCCCAAAGGGAATTCAAAAGACTGAAATCTGTGCAAGACAAAAGCAGCCAACCACAGCTCTCTCTCTCTCTCTCTCCGTGTCCGAGTCCCTCTTATGTTTCTGTTTTAATAAGTAACTATGCTAATAAAATTAGGCCAAAGTATTTACTTTACGCACCCGAGGCCAGACTGGAACCTCATGGTTAACCAGAGACTGTGCTAACGACAGAGGCAGGTCTGCAAACACCTCAAGACATTTCACTTATCACACATTAACTTAACTACAATAAAGACAAACTCAATGAAATGTGAAGTATGTGAGGCAAGTGAAAAGAGTTAACCTTAAATGAACAATCGAAAATGATATCCATTTTGAAAACATTTGTGATTTTTACATCCATAGATGGTGTTAGTGTCTATTATCAAATATTGTCTTTTTTTTAAATAAATCAAATGTCCACATTTCGTCTTGATACTCGCTTCATTTCAAACATGAAAACAAAGATCTTAATTCAGATTGTGAGTTAAAATGATCGTGTTTTGCTTTCGGCTTATTACACAGTATGGCGCGACTGACCAACATTGATCCATTTAAACAGAAATCGTTATATTTGATAGTCTGTTGGATTAAATGCTAACAGCACTACTGGTTTTCGAAACAATCTATAAGATGACAAATAGAAGAGGTGAGAACAAAACAACAAAGTCATCAGTCATCGCACTAAAAAGCCAAAAAGCGGCCGGATCCAAATTCCCATATGTCCCATTCTGCTGTGGAGGCTACAGGTTTCTGTCAGTCAGATGATGTGAGGATGGGGAAAAACAAACAAACAAAAAAAAAACACAACAATGATACAAGAAGCAACAACCAGATATCGTCTGTTTTACATGGTTGTGTTATTAAAATTAAAATGTGCCAACACACTGATGAGTTCACCCTGAGCCTGAGCTCATAACGAGGCTTCATTACATCCACGTGCGGCCACTACCTGCAGGAGCCATTTACGACCACTGCTGTCAATCATACCCCATCATATCAATCATATGACCCCCCCCCCCTCCTCTTCAGGTATAAATATATTAATTACATAATTAACGACCTGTGTGTGTTAAAATATGGACGTGGCAGTTTGGTACGTGAAGGCAGCACCACGGTCTCTCGAGGTGAAATTAACCGACCGCGGGTTAATTGGTCATTGAAGGAACGGGACCCTGAAGGCAACACGAACCGAGCGGGCCTCGTTTCGTTTTAAAATCCCACATTCGCACCGAGAACAGCCGAACCGAACCGAGCCGAGCCGAGCTGCCGCTTCACCGCAGCGTCACGCAGCGTCCGAGTCCCCGCAGAGGCGTTGTTTTGACGGGGTTTCCCCGAGGTGGAGCCGGGCAGGTGGATGTTAGCTAGCACCTCGCGCGCGCGCGCACACACACACACACAGCCAGAGACAGAGACAGGCACACACACAGTGGACTCACCGTGGACGGTGATGCGGTGCTGGAGACACATTAGCACCGGCAGCAGCAGCAGGAGCGCCGCTGTGGACTGGACCATGTCTCGCCGTGTGACCGTGCGGCTGCTAGCTGAGCTCCGGTTACCTCTCTCCGCCCGGCCCGCCTTCTCTCTCTGGCTCGCGCTCGGCCTGCTCGCTATTTGAACGCGCCGGTTCACGCGCAAGCCACACTGCATACATACACATAAACGTATACGCACACGCGCACACTCACGCGGAGTGACAGCGCGCGCACGCGCTCCACGGAGCCGTGTCCGCAGCTCTGAGGCTCAGCTGGGGAGGATGAACCGCAGGGGGCCACGCGCCTCTAGATCGGGTTCTACAGCCACGCGCCGCGTGGGCCGCTCGGCCTCCCGGTACCGCCTCTGTCACCGGAACCCATCACTCCGAACCTGACGCTGAGCGGCACCTAGCTCCGTCACACACACACACACACACACACACGCACACACACACACACAGAGGAGGTTTATTCCTCCGGCAGAGAGTTAACTCTTCACTGTCCACAACAACAACAACAACAACAACAATACTCTCACTGTGCATCATAAAATGTATAGATACAACAACAAAGACAAATAAGATACAAAATCGAAAAAGAAAAATATAAACATGAAACTGAGATGAAATTAAAAAACAGTCTAAAAAACATCACCATGAATAAGACTTAATTCACTGTTTTATTTTATTTTATTTTTTTAAACTTGGAGACTTTGTGTCCAATCAGAACCTGCGTAACATTCCAGCTCACCAGCGGCCTCTGTGGTCGCATGACCTAATTACAGGACAGTGGCGCATTAGATTTGCATACATTTCCCATGATTCCGTGTTTCTTGTTGACTACAAGAGAAAGTAAAACGATCAAATTTTGATTGTGTTCAAACAGGAAATCATGCGCATCCTATCTAAAGATAGAATTAATTCAAGCGGAATAATATAATGAAGCACAGAGCAGGATATAATAATCCCATTTTAATAGTTCATATTATCATTTATTTGATTAGACTTAAAGTTTACAAAAGCAACATGTTTAATTTTATTTGTTGAGAGGAAAATATCTGATTTATGCACAATCTTCAAATCGTTTTAATTGTTTGTTTTGCAAATCACTAACTGTATATATTTAAAATCTTCTATCTTCTCACTGTCTGATGCTATTTCTCCCTGGTCTGATCATCTTGCCTGTGGATTTTCCAGAGGGCTGCGTGATGCCAGGATGAGAGGACTGAGCTTCATCTTCACTGATGGCTGATGGCTGCTGATAAACCCCAAGGCTCGCTCTGTCCCAGATTTTTACACTCCCAATAAAACACACACAGACACACACAGACACACACACACACACACACACACACACACACACACACAAACCACTCTAACATTATCTCTCTCTGACCTCGTCAGTATCACTTTCTTGCAGTCACCTGCAAAGTAACCTATTGCAGATCTAAAGGTTGGAAATTCAGTCTCCAATGGCAAATCATTATTTGCAGTGAGGTTGACTAATACAATCTAATTTATTCCACATCGTTTCCTGGATATATTTGGTTTTGTGATACTGCAGAGGGGCTCGCAGCAGAGCAGCACACAGAGCGGTTTAATGAACAGCCATCTGTGCAGTAAAAGAAGAGTCACAATCGAGACCACACAGGGGCTTTGTTTTATTCATTTCCATCTCATCCTGGATAAACGCGACTGTGTATATGATCCACAGACAGCCTACAGCTAACCAATGCTTCCTGAGCCCAAACAGCTTTGTCATCTCACCAGGAAGTTGAGAGATCTAGGCCAGGTGTCTGAAGGTGCTCGTAGGCAAAGAGGGGTGGGGGGGTGTTCTTTATCTCTCCGTGAGGGAGAGCTGCTGGTCCACTCTCTTTGGGAATTTAATTTTCTCTACATCGCCCTCAGACGGAGGAGGAAGAGGATCTGCTGTGATTTATATCCCAGCAGAACAGTGTTGAAAACAAACAGCAGCAATAAATCTCACCCTCCAAACTAAAAGAGCAGCTGCGGAGCTGCCATCCCACGAGGTCCACACCATTCCCACTGACTAAAACCCGGTGGAAGAGGTGACTCCTTTGACCTTTGACACTTTGGATTTCACCAATTTATCTAAAAAAAAAAAACCAGCATCTCTCATTAATTAAAAAAAGGAGAAAATCATGGATGAGCATGTGATGGTTTAATTTCATCTCCAGTTCCCCCTGCAACCCTGAAAAGGATTTAGCGGTAGAAAATGAAGGAATGTCTGGGTAGTTCAGCACCACAGACAGCGACACTCACAAATATGAGCTTATGTCGACCAGGACGATGTAAAATGTATAGAAACAAACCTTATTGTTTGAGAAGAAAAAAAAACAAAACAAAGCTCTGAAGAATCCTTTATAAAATCTTTACATATTATATTAATGTAGAAAAAAATGTATTTACATTTTTACAGTAGATACAGCATTTACATATAAATATAGAATCATGTACAGCGTTAAAGCCAGTGCTGTCCAAACTGTATTTGCAGATCATCATTTATGCTTTTCAGAGCAAAAAAAAAAAATCAGATTTCTTTACGTCAGTCTAACACACTGCTGATATTATCTGGTTTTATTTTCAGGTTAATAAAAATACGTTTTCTACCTTCAAGGGCTCAATAGCTGCAGCGTGATACTTTAAAGATCATGAAAAAAGTAATGAAGAACCAGTTTGAATAGAAAATCCTTCTGATGTGATAGAATGGGTTACAAATCCTATACTTTTTCATATTTTTGACGAGGTGTTATATGTGTGGATTTTGGAAACGTGCTGTAACATGAAGCATTGTGGTGCCGCAACAGGGAAAAAACATACAGTGTTGTTTTTGTCGGATAAGAAAAGTTACTGTGACACTTTGACTCCATTTGTCGTATTCTGCTCCATTTCCAGGTGACTGTGGGGATCAGATGATCCGGTTCTGATGCTCAGTGTCTATGTGAAGGGCTTCTGCAGGCAGAGTGAGCCATGGTGAGGCAGAGGGTGGCTGTGGTAGTGTTCAATCAGAGTCGACAGAGTGGGGAAGGTCACTTCACTTTCCAGGAACAAACGGTTGTCCTGTCAGAAACACCCACAGGAAACTCTGGTTATTCCCTCATCACACCTGGGATTCATCTTTACACACACACACACACACACACACACACACACACACACAGGTTTCTTACATCCTCAAACAGTCGGTAGTTTCTGGCTTTGCCTATGCTGACATCCCACACCACCAGAACCTGCATAACACACAATATCACAAAAAAAACACACATCATCATACAAATCAAACAAAATGTCAACTACTGACTGCTGTTATTTATTTTATTTTATTTTTTTACCTTGGAGGTTTTGGTTCCAGAGTTTCTGATGCCGTACAGTCCGTCCTCTAAGGGGGCGGGGCCCTCTCTGAATAACCTGCAGGTGCAAACATCATCACAGGTTACAGGTTCTCACCGGAACTGGTTCGGGATGCATGAACATATAGACACATACAGACAGTACATACTGATGTCAAATACAACTGATGCAGAAAGCTGTTCGCTTTTCCGCCACTAGGGGGCGTAAACAGCTGTAAGATCATGCAGATGCAGGTGCAGATTCATGTTTGTTGGGAAAAGGTCACTGGTTCAAACAGCTGTGTTTGGTTTGTGCATATAAGGGCGAGGGTGGACGTGTCTGACCTTTCCACGAAGCTGGTTTCAGTCGTGTCGATGAACACGGAGTCTGGAAGCTGCGTCTGTGGATCGAAACACCAACACGTAAGACAAGAAGAAATTAAACACGTTTATTTAATCTCTTCTGTCTCTCTTACATTGTGCTCAGAATTGTCTCCTCCGCCACATTTGGTTGGACCTTGTTTCCTCCTGAACTCCGGCGGCATCTCGTCGCCTGATGAGCGGAAGCTCTGTCCTTCTGGAGACGCTCTTCTGGTGGAAAAACATGTCTTAGTCAGGCAGCTTCGTCATTTCAGTTATTTTTCTGGAGAAATTGAATGGAACCAAACAATAATAATAATTTGTATATTGTATTTTTTCTCAGCGTTTGTGCTGAGACTCTCTGTTTACTGCACAGAGGTGAATCTGACTTCTGACTCACGGATTCATGTATCTTCTCAGATGACTCTCAGATAACAAAGTGTTGGGTAGAGTGTGTCGTTAGCTTACTGAAGTGAGCCTCCTGGGTGCTTGGCCTTGGGTGCAGGCACTGGGGACTTGGCAGCAGGTTGGGGAGGTTTGGGAACCAATGGCGGGGGGTGTCCAGGGAGCGGGAGGTGTCCAGGGAGCGGGAGGTGTCCAGGGAGCGGGGGGTGTCCAGGGAGCGGGGGGTGTCCAGGGAGTGGGAGGTGAGAGGAGGACGTCGGGTTGAGGGATTCGGCCGTCACAGGTCTGACGTTGGACCCTCTGGTGTTTGCTGAAGGATGAGTCATCAGACTTGGTTTGCTGCGCATCTGGTGGTAGTTGCCCAGCGACTGGCTGCCTCCAGGATTGAGGGAGCAGTGATCAGGACCGTTCAGGACCATTCTGGTCTCTAACTGGTCACAGATGGGCAAAGTGGCAGGGGATTGGCTGGCGACGGCCGACAGAGGCCTCCAGTCTCTTTTAGCGTCCCCAACAAACGGCGCTCT
>JAFBJQ010002515.1:20782-96958 GCA_016785345.1 Trinectes maculatus | reverse complement strand
CTCCTCCTCCTCCTCCTCCTCCTGCTCTTCCTCCTGCTCTTCCTCCTGCTCCTCCTCCTGCTCCTCCTCCTGCTTCTCCTCCTCCTCCTGCTCCTGCTCCTCCTGCTCCTCCTCCACACCTTCTCATGTTGTGGTGAACTCATGTTTCTCCTGAAGGCAGCAGGTTTTTTCAGTCCTGATTAAGTGTGATCATGCACCGACGAGGAGGAAATAACGATGAACCGTGATTTCTTTTGCAACAAAACGCCCACAGTGTCATTTTCAGTAAGACGACCTGATTGGAGCAAAGTCGTCATCAGGAATCCGACAGCATCGTATATGTCAGACGCTCAATGGCGGCCCATGACATTTCAAGGAAAGAGAATTCCTTCAGTGTACAGTGTATTGTTGTCACCTCAGTGGATGTCACATCCTTTTTAAACACAGCTTCCTCACTTGAGCCGACACCTCCAGTTCACGTGTCAACGGCCTGTCGCCATGACGAACATGATGGTGTCAGCAAAAAAAAAAAAACACAGGGAGAGAGAGGAGCTGAGAAAACATGGAGAAGAAAAACCTGCCTGACACACACTTTATCACCGTGGTGGAGCAGTGTGTGTGTGTGTGTGTGTGTGTGTGTGTGTGTGTGTGACTTTATGATGCGGTTTGTTTATCTGTTCCACGCCGTGTCATGTTGACTGATAACCAGCTGACACACAGATAAACCTTGACCACTGTGGCTGTTAACTAAACCTCATCTCCGTCTGGCCGAGGTCAAAGTTCACCAGCTGCTTATCGCCCATACAGGGGTTTCCCCCGAGTCAGCAGGCGACACTGAGACGACTTGAAGGTGACTGCTCACTCACTGTGTTGATGTTTTCTATGGGAAGTGTAGCTTTCCAACCTAGTTTCCTCTTCCAGAGACAGGGGAAGGACGCACACACACACACACACACACACACACACACACACACACACACACGTGTGAACGTGTCTCTTCAGAGAAAAGGTTTCTTCACCTCGTATCTGTGACGAGTGTCTTGTCTCATCTGGAATTGAGTCATTTTAGGGAAACTGAAAATGAAAGTGTGGCAGTGGTGAGATGGAAACTCCCCCCGTAACTGAACAGTATTCCTGTTCAACTGTAACTGAACAGTATTCCTGTTCAACTGTCACTGAACAGTATTCCTGTTCAACTGTAACTGAACAGTATTCCTGTTCAACTGTCACTGAACAGTATTCCTGTTCAACTGTCACTGAACAGTATTCCTGTTCGACTGTAACTGAACAGTATTCCTGTTCAACTGTAACTGAACAGTATTCCTGTTCAACTGTAACTGAACAGTATTCCTGTTCATCAACTGTAACTGAACAGTATTCCTGTTCAACTGTAACTGAACAGTATTCCTGTTCAACTGTAACTGAACATTCCTGTTCATCAACTGTAACTGAACAGTATTCCTGTTCATCAACTGTAACTGAACAGTATTCCTGTTCGACTGTAACTGAACAGTATTCCTGTTCGACTGTAACTGAACACTATTCCTGTTCATCAACTGTAACTGAACAGTATTCCTGTTCATCAGCCGTAACTGAACAGTATTCCTGTTCAACTGTAACTGAACACTATTCCTGTTCAACTGTAACTGAACAGTATTCCTGTTCATCAACTGTAACTGAACAGTATTCCTGTTCAACTGTAACTGAACAGTATTCCTGTTCAACTGTCACTGAACAGTATTCCTGTTCAACTGTCACTGAACAGTATTCCTGTTCAACTGTCACTGAACAGTATTCCTGTTCAACTGTCACTGAACAGTATTCCTGTTCAACTGTCACTGAACAGTATTCCTGTTCAACTGTCACTGAACAGTATTCCTGTTCAACTGTCACTGAACAGTATTCCTGTTCAACTGTCACTGAACAGTATTCCTGTTCAACTGTCACTGAACAGTATTCCTGTTCAACTGTCACTGAACAGTATTCCTGTTCAACTGTCACTGAACAGTATTCCTGTTCAACACACACACACACACACACACACACACACACACACACACACACACACACACACGTATGAGCACAAACCCCAGGCAGGTGTAAAGGTCAGCATCAAACCACTGTCCCACCTGCAGCAGCTGCAGGGCCGTGTCCACGCAGACAGGAAACGCTGTCATACTGAGCTTCCTGTCACAAACGACCAAACACAGCAGCTTCCACGTTTTCAATGAACCTAAATAACCTGCTGTAAGTAAGAAGTGTGGTGACGAGGTTTACTGATGTGAACACCTGCGGGTTGTGTCGCTGATGCAGGTCAGAGAATAGTTGTGAGTGTGTGACACAGGAATATATATGTTTATGTTTATTTAAAAAAAAAAAACAGAAGAGAAACAGTCGAGTTGTCGTTCACACACCTGCAGGACACGTCTCGTAAAGACACCATGCATCATCACTTCCTGTGTCCAAATACATCTGTCCCACAGCACACCTACACTAACAGAGAGACATGGCGACTACATGTCGACCATCCTCTCTCTCTCTCTCTCTCTCTCTCTCTCTCTCTCTCTCTCCCACACTCGAGACCACGTTTCCTGTAAATGTTGCATTTCTTTTCTCCGTGTCGCACAAACTCTTCCTGAGTCATCACCCTGAGAACGGTGGTCAGCTGACACGGCCGGAGCCACGTCTTATTTCCACTGGAAAATAAAATGCACTTTGTCCTCAAGGGCAGAAACCAGCAAACACACACGTGTGTGTGAGGTGTTTTATTTATTCCCCTGCATGGGATGAATAATGAAACTTTGATCTAATGATCTCATAGGTCACCTGGGCTTTGTTGTTTTATTATCAATTATTATTTCATTACTTTTTATAATCCTCTTGACGAAGCAAAGTGTAAATACAAATCTCCTAAATGAACAAACAAACAAAAGACTCTGTCATCTGCAGACGTTGTAGGTCTGCGAAAACCTCATTGTGTTTGTTGTGTACATTAACTCAACATTCAGGGACATTTGAAAATCTCATACTTGTTTTTTTGTTTTTGTGGTTTTTTGGGGACTGGACCTTTAAAGGTCTGAAAATTGGGCAGAACACAATAAAGACTGTGTCATGACCCATGCTCGCGAGCACTTGACACATACACACCCTATGTGTACGTGTGAATAATAAAGTTGTTTGTCGCGTTGTCTCGTCCTACGCAGTGTAAATGCCGTTGAACCTTCCTGGTTTTGTGTTTGTGTTTTTAACCTGCACAGGTAGTTTGTGTCTCAGTATGTATGTCTTTGTCCCGATTGATTTGATGAGGGACAAAGTTTTATTCCGACGTCTGACTTCCCAACATGTTCCCAAACAAGGACCAACAACACACTGTAAACTAGAAGAATAATTTGTTTGTGTGTCGTATTTGCAGCTTTCACACTCAAATCAAGAAAAAGTCAACATGAGATCATCATCAGTTGCCTCATACACCAAACTTAACAACAACATCAAACGACAACAAACAACAGAGAGCTCTCACTGAGTGTTGTTTGTTATAATCATGAAGACAAACATCCAGTAGAAGATGTCAGGAAGCTGAAACCAGATCAAGACAGAACCCAACCAACGCAATGCAGCTTCACGCCCACAGACAGGTACCTGAGCTGAGGTGACTAACACCTCAGGGCCGATACATCTGTACCAGCAACAACAACAACAACTGGACATAAAGGAAAAGTGTGAAGAACTAAAGGTGAAGTACAAAACATGTGGTTTGACCTACTTACATGAAACTCTGTTCCCGAACGCACATCCTGACCCGCGACTTGGAGCTCCGAGCAATCGACTTCTTCCTCATGGACGAAGCGGACATGTCGGTGGACACGAGAGCAGCAGCAGCCCCGCACGATATACCAGCATAGTTCTAAAGCATGTGGAGCGACGGAGGATGGACGGACGGTTGGACGGACGATGTGCGGTTGGACGCAGTCCCACAGGTTTGAGAAGGTGAAATTTGGAAGAACGAAATCAGATCACGGATCAGTGATTAAAAAAAAAAGATGGAAACGCAAATGGAAAAGGATTAGTGGAGAATGTAATTCCAAGAAGCGAACAGAAGAGCGAGTCTTTTCGATTAGGAAGTCTGTCGGTGGTCTGCACCCTGATACTCTGCCAGTCGTTTCCTGAAGGAGGCCTCCTCCTCCTCCAACCCCGGCTTCTCATTGGTCAACTGGCTGCAACATGTTCCTTCCTGCTTCCTTAGAGCGAGTAGATGATTGGCTGCTGGATGCAACCCACTCTATTATACACATGCACACACGCACACACACAAAAACCTCAAACAGTCAGAGAGACACGACCTGGCAATGAGGCCGAGGGACTTTCCATCCCATAAGGCTAGAACAATACAAGAGGTCAAGTGTATACACACACACACACACACACATACACACACACACACACACACACACAGGGCTCAGTTACATCCGCTCAACTGTTAACAACACGGCTAACAGCGGTCCACGTAAGGTTTTCACACTTGTGTAGTTGTAGTTGTCTTGTATTTGTCCTACAACAGAAATATTCAAACACACCTGAGCTGCTGATAGGACACTGAACACGAGACTGACCACAGATCAGGTGATCACGTGTACAGGTGTACAGCACAGAATCAGGGCGTTCTGGGACATATGTCCACGTCCACATGTAAACATCAGGAGACGCATCCACACAGTCACGTCTCACTGCGATCTAACTGCTCCCCACGTCTCCACAGACACAATAAACTAAGTTTACGACTTTCCAACCACAAACTAGTCAATAAAAAGAGTGGAAGCAGCTCCACATGCTGCTGTAACTCCACACAACGGTTGCATGACACACTGAGTCCGTACGTCCCTTCCATACGCAAGCTGCACCGAACAAATCCACACTACACAAGACAGACCTGCACAAGACATCATCTTTATGCAGATGATACCTGCTTTTATTTCTCTGTGAAGTTAGCGAGCTAAAATTCAGCCAATGACTTTAATCAACAAACGTCGCAGACCTCACAAACACATGATCTGACAATATGGTTTCCATTGAACAGGATGTGAACTTTAACCCCAACATAAAACAACCCCCAATGTCTACATTTATCCATGTAACACTGGAACAGTCAGGAAATGTGGTCACGTTCCAACTATCATGAATATCCTCATTCTCCCCTTTCACTTTTCCCTCTTCCACCATGTTTTTTGTTGTTCGCTGCAAACTTCCCTCACTGCTGTTATTGTGAGTGTCATCTACATCTGTCCTCCGTCCCACCCACCCACCCAGTAAACGATCATTAAAGCTAAACTTACCCATGGAGTGCTGCATCAGCTGTGTCGCTCCTCTGTGTGCGACTGTGTCATCAGAGGTTTGAGTCCCGCAGAGTGCAGCTTCAGCCCAGTTCACTTCCTGGCGTGGCGTTCGAGAGCCACTGTATAAAGTGTCATGACAGCCTCCCTCCAACCACAAGAGAAACACACACACACACACACACACACACACACACACACTCACTCACTCACATGCAGTTGGAACGAAGAGAAACATGGCTCCAGTTGCATGAAAACATCAGCTTTGTGTTATCTATTCTGGTGTATATACAGTACTTCATGTATGTATGAAGTTTCTCAGTGGCAGCAGCTAAAACTTCATGAATAACTTCCCCTTCACCAGCGGCTCATTCCTCCTAACGTCTGCTCAGCAATTATGTCATAAACAAACACCCACACACAGTTCGCCTGAAGCCTGCGTCCACAGCATGGAACCAAAGTGAGACGCGAGTGCAGCGTAGTGACCAGAAAAAGCATCAGTGGAAAAGTCCACACCTCAACAGGTACAGCTGTGATCTTCAGTCTGAGCATTGTTGTTCTTTGTCACAGGCAGTAATCACTGTGTCTGTCCTCACGATACACAATCACCCCTCTGACAGCAAACACGTAACACAACCTGTCTCTGTGCTGACACTGTAACACACCTATAGTCTCTCAAAGTTGAGTTGTCGTCATGTAAACACAGAATAAAGCCACTGATATTATTACTGGTACATGGATGGATGGATGGATGGATGTGTGGATGGATGTGTGGATGGATGGATGGATGGATGGATGGATGGATGGATGGATGGATGGATGGATGAATGGATGGATGGATGGATGGATGGATGGATGGAGAACATGTAAACTCCACCACTCAGAAAGACCCTGGATGATGTGAGAAAATTCTTGCTGTGAGGTTCGGGTGTTGACCGCTGCTCCACCACGCCGTCCCACGTTGGAAACTCCTGTCTGATATGAAACGTGACAGGTGAAAGCCCCTCTGCTCTGATGTTTCATGATCAACGTTCAGACAGCCACGCGCTCTCACAACAGCTGGATCCACGCGTCTTCTCCTCCACAGCTGCTGTTCAACACAAACCCCGAGTTTTTCAGAGGAACCGAGAACACACGCAGCACATGGCCGCCACAGCTCATTCCCAGGACCATGAATAAAATAAAATAATATCATTCAGGTTCATGTGTTTTGTGTGTGATGATTCAGCAGCACTGATGAACCCGGGTGAAATACTGTTTCACTTCCTGCACTTCAGATGTAGAGTTGGGCAGAACCAGCTGGTCCGAGCAGGCTGAAGGTCTCACAGGAGCTCATTATCTCCTCTGCAGCCGTGTACTTACACACACACCTCACTGTCATTAAAACTGAGCCTTCGCTTCTGTCGTTAGCACCGAGCTGTCACTGGGAAAGAGTCTGTGCAGATCCACTGATTGGACGTCTCCAAATCTAACATTCTCATGTTGATGTTAGATACCAGACACTTCATCTAACTCTGATGTCACTGTCACTGTCATTGATTGTTTTCTGTGCAGGAGGCGCCAGGAAGCCAGTGATTTGCATGTTGCTGTTTTCTGCAGAAAAAGGGGGAGAGAGACCAAAGGAAAGAGTGGGAGTGATGCAAACGTGGTGGGGGGTGGGGGAGGGGGGGCAGATAGGAGGGAAAAGCGGAGATAGAAACTTTCTCTGGTTTCAGTAAACCTGTCACAACAACGCGTTGACATTTCACTGATGCCACGTCCACGTCCACGTCCACGTCCACGCCGAGGGACGAGGCCTCTGCATCACTTCAGTTTGACACAAACGTTTACGTTCATTCATGACCCTGACACATTCCTGACACATTCCTGACACATTCCTGACACATTCCTGACACATTCCTGTTCGCCGTTTCAAATTTGTTGCAAAAAGTAGATTAGTCAACAAATGTTGGACTAAAGCTGTTCATATCAAACAAGGACTGTTGTGTCTGTGTGTGTCTGCATTGTTGTGCAGATTCAGGTGTTTAGTGTGTGTGTGTGTGTGTGTGTGTGTATGTGTATGTGTTAAATATATACAAACAAAACAGGAGAATACTCAGATCTGAACATATGTGTATAAACCTGGTGGATAAAGGTGCATTGCACAGTGCAGCAGCAGCAGCAGTGTGTTGACAGGGCAGATGACAGGTAGGTTTGTGTGTGTGTGTGTGTGTGTGTGTGTGTGTGTGTGCGTGTGTGTGTGTGTGTGTCTGTTAAAGGGGATGTTGCCGTTTCCCCTGTAGTGACAGTATCAAGCGGTCGTCCCACGTCACACCGCAGCTCCTCCTCCCACGCTTCTCACAAAGAGAGGAACACAGGAGCTATTATTATCTCGCTGACAGGAAACATGTTGAACACACACAGCAGCGGCCTGAGTCGACTCGCACCCGTCTCTCCCCTCGCTCCCTGACTCATCTCTTCCCCTCTCTCTCTCTCTCTCTCTCTCTCTGTGTGTCTTCGCCTCAGTCACTTTCAGCTTTCTCAAAGTTTCTCATTCCTGTGCATGAAACTAATTTTCTCAATGAGCTCGAATGGTGAGGAAAGTTTTTTTTTTGTTGTTGTTGTTGTAGGTGAATTCGTTTCAAAAGTTTCGTTTCATAACAACAACAACAACAAAAAGCCCTGTAAAGTTCTGACAGCAGAATATTTTATATTTTTATATTTCACATTTTCTTCAGAAAATACATTTTATCAACATTAAAAATGATGTCAAACACAATAAATATGTTGCCACTTATCTTCATCTCAGCACTCTTTTGGATTATTGTTGTTATGTGTGTAGTTTTCACTTTTTCTGTGTTTTTGTGTAGATTTACCTGTTTTTTGCAGAGCTGGCAACCTCTGTCCGTCCTGTAGCTTCTCCGTGTCCCTGTGTCCCTGTGTCCCTGTGTCCCTGTGTCCCTGTGTCCCTGTGTCCCTGTGTCCCTGTCAGGAATCTGACGTTTTCCGTCTTCCCCTGGACCCTGGCAGCACCGATCACATCACATCACATCACGTGATTAAAAACAAACTTTCCAATTAGAAAAAAAGCCACTTAACACTTAACAGTGTTACCATGAAAGACCAGGTTCTGCTTGAGCAGGTCACTGAGGGCGTGTCTGAGCTGATGAAGCGGACCGTGCTGCCCTCTAGTGGTGAGACGAGTGCAAAGCCTGAGGTAAACAATGGCTTCATTTAATGGCCAATAACGTGCAGGTGAACAGTTACACATCATGTCAGAGAAAAAGACACAAAACAAAACAATAATGTTTATTTACTCTGCAGATGCTTCAGGTAAAATGAAAGAATTACACAGCTGGTATTTTATACGTTAAAATTACACATGTATATTTAGTTTTATATAGTTTTATATAGTTTTATATAGTTTTATATAGCCAGTGCAGCATCAAATAAACTGAGCAAACCCAATAAAAGCCACAAAGAGAAAAGACAGCGTTTCCTCTGTGAAGCTGTTTTACGTGCTGAGTTTCTTCTGTTAGCGTCGTTACACTGTGACCAGAAACACTGTGACCAGAAACACTGTGACCAGAAACACTGTGTCTGTGTCTCCTGTCATGGACGACTAATCCCCAGAACCCTCTCAAACTATTAATAACATTAATGACACAGTCAATTAACAGATGAATGAAAGAACAGGAAGAGCAATGAATGGATGAGCCGTTTGTCTGTGTGTATGGGAATGAATCATGCAAAGGATGATGGTTAATATTTCACTTTGTGTATTTGTTTGTTTTTTCTGTCACCTCGGACAGAAACATCCAGACATGTGCAGTATAAATAAATAGACGCCTGGGAATTTCATTGGAAACCTCAGACTTCAGTGCGTTCGCTCGCGTAACCATGACTTTCAAACTTTACAAAAACAAAGCACGAGACATCAGGTGACATCATGAGGCCAATGTTTAGTTGATGGACTGTTTTTTTTCAGACTCAACCGCCCACTCATTAGAGAAGGTGAAGATTCAAAACCCAGAGCTAGTTGATGGGAAACATCCCATAATGTGCAGACACATGACGCAAACGTGGTATAAATCTATTGTTCTGTCGTCTCCTCTGTTGTTCATCTGCTTCTTTCTCCAGCTGCTCGTTTGCAGAACAACTCTATTTCTACTTTCTATTTCTGATTTTACAGTGTTTGTGTGTGTGTGTGTGTGTGTGTGTGTGTGTGTGCGTGTGTGTGTGTGTGTGTGTGTGTGTGTGTGTGTGTGTGTGTGTGAGGGTTATTGTAGGTCAACACCTCCACTGAACCACACCGACGGGCTTCAGGCCGCAGGTCCACAGCTGTGTCCATGTAAGGACACTTCCCTTCCTCCCCCTGGAGACAGGGCCTCTTGGCAGAGCTCGCTCACAGGGACCTCCTCCTCCTGGAGGCCTATAATTATCGTAGGTTGTTTCAGTGCGGCGGCGGCGGCGGCGGCTCTCTGAGCCACGTTAGTGCGAGTTCAGACGCTGAGGAGCTTCACCCGAACATGTTTCAAATTAGGGCCGAGGAACGCGCGAGGAAACGTGTAATCACTCCAAACCACGTTTACACAAAATATGTGCTTTTATTTTTCTCCATACTTCTGCATGTATGTGTGGGCGCAGACACGCAACACGAGCTGCATCACTTACACATACATCATGATGATAAATAATAACAATAATGATGATACATGAGAACAGGTCAAGTGTTTCATAGAGGTCTGGTGGTTTTTATTTGTCCAGGTGACTGATGTCATGATGTGGATGATACATTAACACAACCTGACATCAAATTCATTAAATATATATAATATCTGTGGCAAAAATGTGCTGACCGGACATTGGAGGCCCAGTTCAGCAGCACTGTAGTGGTCAGTGGTGGATGACAAAGCGCACGTGTGTGTGTGTGTGTGTATGTGTGTGTGTGTGTGTGTGTGTGTGTATTCCAGGTTTTTGGGAATCTCACTGGTGGATTTATAACATGTCTGAATATGTGTAACCTCCCAAACCACGGGGCAGTCCAGAGACCAGGGAGGGCTGAGTGAAGTTACTGCTGAGTCAGCCGCCACCGGTATCAGTGGTTTTACAGCCATTTCCCAGAACTGATGGGTCTGACAGGGTGAGCTCACCAACTGACACTGACTCTTACACTTACTGTATGTGTGTGTGTGTGTGTGTGTGTGTGTGTGTGTGTGTGTTCGTGAAAGTCATATATGAACACATACTATTGCTCGGTGCCATTGGGACTTTCCTCCCACTTCCTGTATCTCCGATGGTTTGTGTTGGTTTGTGTTGTGGTCAGCCGTATACATACAGTATATTTACCAGTCTGAACGCTGTATGTAACATGAGGTTTATGTGAGGTCGTTCGCAGGTCCTAGGGCAGCGGCTCCTGCACTTCCTGTTTTATTTGGGGACAATGCAGACACATGTGTACGGGGGCCCTCTGTGGTCCTGGGGCCACAGTGAGCAGCAGTGGACCAACAATGTGTCTGTGTCTGCTGTGTTTCCTCTCACTCTCCAGCGCACAACACAAAGACGCCAACCCACAGCTGTGCCATACTATGACCGGAAGCCATATTTATACTCATGATTTAAGGGTTTGGCTGAAGACGTGAAGATGTCGTGAGAAGTCACATTACACATTACACTTTACACATATTAAAATGCTGGATTTCTGAATGGGGTTTGGTGACAGCAACATAATACAGCAGACAAAAGAAGTCATCCGTCCATGCTAACGTGTGCTAACTGTGCCGACAATGGAAATGTTGTTGGACACTTACAATCTGCCACCACCTACATGAGACAGACTGCAACTGCAACTGAGACACAAAGTGGGACACATGACCTCTGACCCCACTGAGGCTGAAACACGGCTCAAACATCAACAACAACAAACAAATCAACAACAACAACAAACAAATCAACAACAACAAATCTATTGAAGGCTACAGTGTCATATCCTGTGTGACAGGATATGACACTGTCCACATGACTTGTCCACATGATCCTCTGCGTCTCTTGGTCATAAACACGTGTCCCACCGTCAGCGCCGAGCGTCCAGGACTTTGTCTTACACACACGTATAAACACGAACCATAATCACAATATTGATCGCTTTTAGACTGAATAACATCACCCACTGTAACATTAGTATAATACAGTCGAGTCACGTCCATCACACACACACACACACGCACACACACACACACACACACATAGACCTGGTGGCAGCAGAGAGACAGACAGACAGACAGAGAGAGAGACGGGGTTTTCCAGCAGCAGCTGCCAGTTTACACTGGGGAACAATAGATGGGAACCTGTGGCTGACACAGCGAGCACCACAATGATACAGACTCACACACCACAGTGAGGCAGTGTGTTACACCAGGCTGCTTTGTTGTTAGAACAACATCACTTAGAGTGTGTTGACACTTTTCACCAGGTCACTGACCTGCGTGTTGACAGCGGCACCGCGCTGTCATAACTGTTTGACATGTCGTCAGACAGTTTAGCAAACACTGTCAAACATGTTTTTAATATGTATCTATCAGAATGTGATTATTTATCGTTTGTTGGATTTTCAAAATAAGAGCAGAGGCTCTCCACTGTGTCGACACAGTGTGCGTTCCATAATAATCACACTTCAAGCAACCACTGTGCTCAAACTGTTTGGTCCAGCGGGAGACTCGCACCACAACATGGCCGCAGCCGTCCATCTTCACTGACAAAAATAGCCCGTGCAGCCCCGCAGCCACACCCGCACCCAGATATAGCACAGTCTACACAAAACCACGTTCAGCCCAAAATACTGTACATGCAGCTACGCTATCGAGCACACTCCTTTCAGAGGTGTAATGACAGACCAGGCAGGTAGGGTGAGATCTACAATCCTCAAACACAACAACAACACACAACATATTCAACAACTTGTTTGTTTTATTGACGTTTATTTTATTTTTTTATTCGTCCTTCCTGTGTTTAGTACGATGAGGGACGATGAGGTTCGGCTTACAGCTGCTGGTTCCAGCATGTGTCTCCACATCCATCAGAACTCCATCAGAACTCCATCAGAACTCCACCAAACCTCCATCAGAACTCCATCAGAACTCCATCAGAACTCCACCAAACCTCCATCAGAACTCCATCAGAACTCCACCAAACCTCCATCAGAACTCCATCAGAACTCCATCAGAACTCCACCAAACCTCCATCAGAACTCTATCAGAACTCCATCAGAACTCCATCAGAACTCCACCAAACCTCCATCAGAACTCCACCAAACCTCCATCAGAACTCCATCAGAACTCCACCAAACCTCCATCAGAACTCCACCAAACCTCCATCAGAACTCCATCAGAACTCCATCAGAACTCCACCAAACCTCCATCAGAACTCCATCAGAACTCCATCAGAACTCCACCAAACCTCCATCACAGACACCACACACACACACACACACACACACACACACACACACACACACACAGAGCCTCTAATGGGACGTCCTGCCACATCTGCATCTGCACTCTGATCAAAGCTTGAGGACTGACGTGAGACATGGACAGGGAGGTGAGGACGTAGTGAACATCACAGAGTCAAGCTGCTCTTTATCACATCTGAATCCAGAACCACAAACTAACCACACTGCTACTGTACAGCTTACATGTGTGTACACACACACACACACACATACACACACACACACACAAACGCACGCACACACACACGCACACACACACACTGATTCAATACTGGTCTGTCAGAGCCGGATCGGCTTTAATCACATCCTGAAGGAAAAATAAACCACGGACTTTAATGGCTTAAGGATGATGAATGTTTTGTTTGCTAACGGATGACGAGTAATCACTAAAAAAAGATTAATATGTGTTATTAAACACACTGGTCAGAGTGGCTGCTGATTTAACATGACATGTGTGTCTTTTAAAGCAGCAGCTCAGGAAACCACAAATTGTCTGGTTTCTCGTGAACAACTGGGCGAAAGAACAAATAACCAACAAATGTCACTGTCTGTGATCACTTATACTGTGAGAGACACACACTGAGCGTTTCAGCACACACACACACACACACACACACACACACACACACACACACACACACACACACACGCACACACACACACTTTCTCTAGAGGCACACAATTAGCAGAGGAATGTCTGAAAAAGGTTGTCAGGTGCGTCCCATTTCAGACCTGTAATTCCAACTCTGTGTCTGTGTGCATGAAACTGACACTAATTCCAACAACAACAACTCCATCAGACATACTCCCTCAGACATACTCCATCAGACATACTCCCTCAGACATACTCCATCAGACTTACTCCATCAGACATACTCCATCAGACGTACTCCATCAGACATATTCCATCAGACATACTCCCTCAGACATACTCCCTCAGACATACTCCATCAGACATACTCCATCAGACATACTCCCTCAGATATACTCCATCAGACATACTCCATCAGACATACTCCATCAGACATACTCCATCAGACATATTCCATCAGACATACTCCCTCAGACATATTCCATCAGACATACTCCCTCAGACATACTCCATCAGACATACTCCCTCAGATATACTCCCTCAGACATACTCCATCAGACGTACTCCATCAGACATATTCCATCAGACATACTCCCTCAGACATACTCCATCAGACATACTCCCTCAGACATACTCCATCAGACGTACTCCATCAGACGTACTCCATCAGACATACTCCATCAGACATACTCCCTCAGACATACTCCATCATACTTACTCCATCAGACATACTCCATCAGACATACTCCCTCAGACATACTCCCTCAGATATACTCCCTCAGACATACTCCATAAGACATAATCCATCAGACATACTCCCTCAGATATACTCCCTCAGATATACTCCATCAGACATAATCCATCAGACATACTCCCTCAGATATACTCCCTCAGACATACTCCCTCAGATATACTCCCTCAGACATACTCCATCAGACATAATCCATCAGACATACTCCCTCAGACATACTCCCTCAGATATACTCCCTCAGACATACTCCATAAGACATAATCCATCAGACATACTCCCTCAGATATACTCCCTCAGATATACTCCATCAGACATAATCCATCAGATATACTCCCTCAGATATACTCCCTCAGACATACTCCATCAGACATAATCCATCAGACATACTCCCTCAGATATACTCGATCAGATATACTCCCTCAGACATACTCCCTCACACATACTCCCTCAGATATACTCCCTCAGACATACTCCCTCAGATGATAAAAGAAAAACATACCTCAAACGTGCACCTTCTTCAGAAGCCATGGAGATTCTGCATGTGGCCGGAGCTCTTTGAGCAGAATGAAGAACACGTTCTACATTTAGACGTCCGTCAATACCAGTGACCATAAAGTACAGTGCTGCGAGGGCTGCAGATGCCACTCGCGCATCATCAGACGCTGTGTAACAATGCTGAAGCTAAATCACCGTCATGTGAGCTCGGCCTCGTCGAACCTGAGTGTAACGAGGTGACAGCTGCACCAATCATTTCACCTGCTGCAGCTCCATCCAACCACACCAATGAAACCACATCGCGCCTGGAGGACAAGGTCAACAGAGACCGTATGGATCAAACACCTTTAGGGAAGTGTCATCAGTTTAACGAGCAGAGCCTGTGTGTTAGCTGTCGATGCTTTGATACAGGTTCTCAGCAGGCCTCGTGCTCCTGCAGCCTCTGACTCGTCGTGTTGCACTGGTCTCATGTGGATGAGGATTTCCACAGCAGATTTCTCAGCAGACACAGCTGCACCGGGTCTAAATCCAGACTCAGCAGTGGGGACTGGCAGGAGGATCAGCGGCCTGGTGTCACACGGCCGCGTCTGTAATTACTGACACACAACGTGCTGTAGTGTCAGAGGGAATCTGAGAGAGAGAAGACTGGAACAGCAGCAGGTGGAGGTGACAGCGCCTGAAAGGCAAATATCAGAAACAGTAAGTTCACTTCAAACACTGAGCTGTGAGCATGTCACACACGTCGCACACATCGCACACATCGCACACATCACACACATCGCACACATCACACACATCGCACACATCACACAAAACGCACACGTTACACTGAAAACATGTCTGTGATAAGAGTCCGGTTACTGCGCAACCCGGATCTGTGGCCAAACCAAACAGATTCTGTGTGTGTGTGTGTGTGTGTGTGTGTGTGTGTGAAAACCTGTGGTCTGCAAGAAATGACTATGATAACTGAAAGAACTATTTTATTTTTCTGTTTTTCAAAAACATGTTTGTTTGTTTGTTTGTTTGTTTGTTTGTTTTCTTTCATGTTTCATGCAGGACAGAGCTGTTTCTCGGGTTGCCAGGTCTGGTTCTGGTCCGGCACCACTTTCACAGTATTGTTCCTCTGAGCGCTGTGTTTGTGTTGCTGTCAACTGTAATAGGCAGTCAATCGGTGACCTCAGCCACACAAAGCCACACAAAGCCTTGTAGTATTTATTTCCTGACTTAACAACTGCGGCTGCTTCAGACTTTGTTTATGGAGAAAAAAAAAAGTCAAATTCAAGCTGAAAAGATCCAAACAGGCTTCACCGACATTTGTTGCCCAATTCAACGCAACACAAACAGGTTGACTGGAAAGTGCTCATTGTTGTGTGAGTGTTTGCATTTTATTTTGTTTTACTTTTTTGAAAACCGAAAGATTTTGAGGAACACACACACACACACACACACACACACACACACTGTAGTCTGGTTTCTCACTCTGCTCCTTTTATGTCCCACTGTCTGCCAGCCCCCTCTCCTACTACATTTATAGGCTGTACAGTGTGTGTGTGTGTGTGTGTGTGTGTGTGTGTGTGTGTGTGTGTGTGTGTGTGTGTCAGTGTGATGCATATGCACATGTGTATGAGTGAACGTATGAGTGTGTGAGTTGTTGTTGTCAAACCACATCTGAGCGCAGCACATGTAAATGTTGTTACGCTGACGCTGGTTTATAAGATGAACAGGAGATTTGTGTAAACGCACAAATCTCCCGAGGTTTCCTGTAAAACTAATATTTCCACACTGAGGCGACCGCATGCATTTAAACATCGCCCCCTGGCTGCAGAAAATAAACCCCGCCCCCTTCACTTTAGCATGTGTCATTTTATTTTTAAAAATCAGCGTTTTATTCAACAATACTTTTCTCTGTTGTTGTTGTTGTTGTTGTTGTTGTTGTTGTTTAAACGTGTGGTTCTCCTGAGTGAAGAGCTGAGGTCGCGCTGTGGCTGGAAGGTCAATCAGTGTTTATTGGTCCAGCGAGTCAAACCATCACAGACAAAACAAAACCAACCACAAATATATATTTATATAAAGTAGCAGATGCACACACACACACACACACACACACACACACACACACACACATACGGATAAAACAACCCCCACACTGTGAAAATTAACACACATGATCTGTTTTTAGTCGCACTTTGGTCTTTTCGGGGGCGATTTTTATTGAACAATGAAATGACACTTTTGCATTTTTCCACATAAACGTTTGACACCAGCCGTTCGCAGCTGGGAAACTGGAGGAGTCTTTGTCCCGGAGGACTCAGGACTCAGTGTCCCAGACCGCTCCGTCCTCCGCTCATCACGTTTCATCTTTTATTGTCGGGCCTTTGTTTTTGTGCGGCAGCGGTTTGACTCAGTCGACTTTTAAGGGACACTTTTGGCCTTATAATCGCCTTTGTCAACTGTGTCTATTCTCTTTATTTGTGCGTTTGCGTTACATGTTGATCTGTCATCATTAAGTTACCATTTCAATGGCAGCGGCCAATCAGACCCAGTCTGTGTCCACGGACCAGGCCTCACAAATAAACACAACATCGATGTGGTGAAGACAGAAGTCGTCAGGCATCAGCGACACAGACCGAAAAACACACACACACACACACACACACACACACACACACACACACACACACTGTAAGCATGCCTGTGTAAATCCAAACCACACCTGTGATTATTCAAAGCTCGAGGTTGAAAAAAAGAGAAAGAAAATGAAATATAATCACAGCCTGTTTCATTCATGTGGTTTATGAGTGAAACTATTTTTAAACAAAGCGACATTTGAACCGTCTGTGCAGTGAAGACGCACAAACACACACTGACTCCTCATCATAAACAAACCGGATCCGGTCTGGAACCTTCAATCAGAAACACAGCGGCCGTCCTGCGGCTTCATACAGGACGCGGCGGGACGCTGCCGCCGCGGTCCGTGTGCGACGCACCTCAGGGTGTCGTACGAGGCGAGAGCTTTGATTTGAGTGTTGTGTAATTGTACGTTTGTGACCCTCGAGGCCTCAGAGCTCGGCGGGCTGCGTTCAACATGTCTACACCATCAAAGTGACGACTCACAACCGTCAGACTGTCAATGTGTTTGTGTGAGAGTGTTGACACATAAAGCGAAAACCTTTGTCCTCTGTCTGTGTGTGTGTGTGTGTGTGTGTGTGTGTGTGTGTGTGTGTGTGCTGTTTGGGCAGGACACTGGGTTTAATCAGAGAAAACAGCTACTGGCAGTAAAATGGTGGATGAACCATAAAACCCAAACTATGTGCTGGAGGAGGCTGAAACAGCAGAGCGGCGGCGTCATGGGGGACGATGATGCCGCGTCAGAGCGGGTGGTCTCCGTCCAATCACGTCTCATTACACACAATCTGTCTATTATTCTTGACATTTTCTCGCACAGAGAAAATGATGCTCCTGCACGAGAGCGCGTCTTTACCCCCGTGTGCAGACGTCAGCGCAGACACACACAGACGTGTTTGCTGTAATTGTGGGTTTTTAATCCAGGTGAAACTCAACTGCACAAACCGATCAGGTCTAACGACTGCGGCGCGTTAACGACGCCGTGAGTGCAAAATTACAAATTAGAGGAGAATTCAGAGAATGTGTGTCTGTCTGGATCCCACCTGACGACAACAACAACAACAACAACAACAACGACAACTGATGATAGAGTGGTTGGGACCATTATAAAAGCAAAAAATACAACGTTTGTTGTAACGTCTAGTGATAAAAAAGACTCACAACATGTGGTGAACTGAAAACAGAAATTCACTGTGATGTTTTTTTTATCATAATTGTGAAGATGTTTTCACAGATTATTTCACAGGTCATTAACTTTTGCATATGATTGGTCAAAGGTCAAGGTCACAGTCTTTTTTTGCCATTCTGGACGATGACCTCTGACCTCTTTCCCGTGGATGATGTAGTTTGTGAATCGATCAGCTCGTTTGATACTGTCATTAATATTGTGAGACTACTTGACGCCATCGTTTGATGGGGGTCCATTATTATGTGTATCTCATATTGTTTGGAAGCAGATGGAGGCTGATGATTCCCACTCGTTCCACCGTCTGTCGTTAACAGTGAAGAACTTTCCCTGCCCTTGTTGTTCAACAGTTTCAGACCAATCCGTCTGGTTCCACAGACAAAGTCTCGGTTTTCCACAGAGACGTCAGTCAGTCAGATGATTTTCCTCAGTCTGTGTGTGTGTGTGTGTCTGTGTGTGTGTGTGTGTGTCTGTGAGGAAGCTGAATCACTGTCATCCCACTACATGCTGCACTTTTTCCCAGAGCCTGTCACTGCATGTCCTTAAATTAACTTCATGCACAGCAAGAGCAAATGTATGTGTGTGTGTGTGCGTGTGTGTGCGTGTGTGTGTGTGTGTGTGTGTGTGTGTGTGTGTGTAAAGTGAAAAAGTACATCCACATGCTTTTGTCTGGGTTGTAAGTGTCTGCATGTCTCTGTCCAGGTATTTGACTTGCATTGAATGTGTGCATCTGTGTGTGTGTGTGTGTGTGTGTGTGTGTGTGTGTGTGTGTGTGTGTGTGTGTGTGTGTGTGTGTGTCTACTTTGCCCCCGCACCACCACAGCACCAACCACAGGAAGAGTGGGAGAGAGAGGGAGGGAGAAAGAGAGAGAGAGGGAGAGGTGGAGAAGGAGAGGTGGACCACGCAGTGGTTAACCTCATGCTCTCTCAGGCTGGCAGCTGATTGGCTGCTGCCAGAGGCTGGAGGCTTTATAAGCGTCGCCGTGGCTCCAGCAGCTTCATCACCGAGCAGCAAACGACGTCCAGGGAGACCGGGAAGATAAACTGTCCAGGAGCCACCTCCACCGCTCTCTGCCTCTGAAGCTTCTTCCAACCGCAAACAAGGTCAGAGACAACCACGTTGTGTTACACCGTGCACAGTGTGTGCTTTACTTTCACACACTGTGCAGGGTGCAGGGTGCAGGGTCATTGTTACTGTCAGCTTCATAAGAGACTTTGATTTTGAATGCATGTAAAGGATCCCTGATGCGTTAACTTATCCTAACGTCTTGTACAGTGCACGTGTCAGGTGTGCACGTACTCCTGAAACACACTGTAGATTTACATCATCACAAAACAGCTCTCACAAATTTTGTAAAATTATTTTGTAAATTTTATTGACACAATTTGTATTTTATTCGTAAATTATAAGATTATTTGTCTTTTTAAAGTGACTTTGCGTTATTGGATCAGGTTTAAACACATTAAACTTCATGTCGATTATTTTACATTAAACTTATACGACCAGTTTCACATTCAAATCACACACGCTTCCAATTAGTGACCATCAACATGCTGCACTTTATTACCACAGTTAATTATGAGTTCTGTTTTTAAGAGTTGATGGTTTATGAAAGTCCTCCTCTGATTGGTCGGAGGTGGAGGGTGGGGGGTGGGGGGGGTGATTCATGTGTGTGGCTGATTAGTGTCACAGTGACACCGAAGCAGGAAGAGGAAGCTGCAGAGAGTAATGTGACCAGGGTGGGTCCTGGTCCCACAACACACACACACACAAACACACACACACACACACACACACACACACGCAAACAGGAGCACAACCAGGAACCACACACACACACACAGACTTTATACACTGAGTTAATCTAAGCTAATTTAACCTTAAGCAGAAAGCAAACGAGCGCATTTACGACTTCAAAGACTGAATGACGAGACAAATCCTATAATCACATATCCACCCCCCCTATCCCCCCCCCCCCCCCCCACCCCCCCCACAGACACACACAGACAGTAACATATCTACACATATTTACACAACTTCAACTTTTCCACTGTTGTGTTTGCAATGGCGTGAAACAGACTTAAACCTGATTCTGGTCTCAACTCTAAAACAAACAGTATAAAACACACACGCACACACACACGCACACGCACACACACACACACACACACACACACACACACAGACACACACTGGGTCATAACGGCGTTGGTCCTGTTCCTGACGCTCTGTGGTTTTCCACTTATAACCGGCTGAATTACATAGTATAGGAAGAGTCCATCATTAAAGATGGAGGTGGACACTCCCACAGCAGGCGCACAAGTAGTTTCACACACACACACATGAACAAATGTGTTCATGCACAACAGAAAAAACGCACTATTTGGTTTTTTGTCCTGAAAGGGAAAAACTTTTAAGACAGATTTTAGATGCGTTTTCATTTGAAGCGTCTCTTTGTAAACATCCTGGATCATCTCGTTACAGTGTCAGACGTTAACGAGGCATGTTGATTGGTGGATGGAAGCATTAACTAACTTCTTTTCACAGTAAGACCTGTGACTGTTTCCTCCTCTGCTTCCTGTCTGCTCTTTAACGACGTCACTCTCCACAGTGATGTGATTATTATCCTGCACTGATGACAGAGTCAATCAGACGTCACCTCGCTCCCTCTCTCTAATCAATGTCTTAACGACTTCCTGAGTCACGCCCAGGCCTTCGGACAGGAAACGCCCCCCCCAACAGGACCACAGGCTCACGCGGCTCATCAGCAGTGTGACATGTTGTCGTGTCTCCTGGAAGAGTGTTTTGGGGGCAGACAGTCTGATTGTGTCATGATGATGCTTAATTGTCGTATTGTGTTTGACGCTTTTTCTCTCTAAATCCAGACACAATGAAAGTGGCTGTTGTTTTCATTCTGCTCTTCGCCACAGTCCTCTGTCGGCCGGTGAGTCACTCTCTCTCTCTCTCTCTCTCTCTCTCTCTCTCTCTCTCTCTCTCTCTCTCTGGTCTCCTCTCTTTTCTTTGATGGGATTGTGTAACAGTGTGTGTAAATGTTTGTTTGCTTCTCAGGCGAGGAAACGGTCTGTGAGCAGCTCCGAGAGCTCCGAGGAGGTGGTGAGTATCTGCACAGAGAGAGAGACAGCCAGAGAGAGAGAGAGACAGACAGAGAGACAGACAGACAGCCAGAGAGAGAGAGACATCTGTGCTGACTGATGTTTTTTGCAGATGAGACGACCACCAACTCAACCAGTGAGGAGACAGATGACGCTGGTTCCTCAGACTCGCTCGGCACTCGTGAAGGTCAAACATCTCCTCACTTTATTATTGTTTACTCTTCTTTTGAATTCAGTTTTATTTTTTTTGGTTCGTGTCTCTCGTTTCATCTCGTGTGTCTTTCCTCTTATCTCCTCCGCTCCGTGCTCTTGAATGAATTAAGGAGTGTGAAGGTAACTTGTCGCGTCTCTGATGTTGCAGAACGTCGCAGCAGCAGCAACAGCAGCCGTCGGCTCGGACGAGAGCAAAGAGACCCCACACGAGGACGAGGTAGGAGATGAAACTGGAATCACTGATGACAACATCAGACCTCTGGTGGAGACTAAGACTCAGTGTGTGTGTGTGTGTGTGTGTGTGTGTGTGTGTGTGTGGTTGTGATCTTGGCTGCAGGCTCTGGAGGTCAAATCTCTGAGCGCAGACACAACCTCAGCCACTGACACCGCCAGCGTCGACAGCAAGGACAATGATGATGATGACGATGATGATGATGATGAAGCAGAGAAGACTGTGAGTTCACACTGACCAGTAACATCACTGACCTGTAACATCACTGACCTGCAGGTATAGTGGTCTGCAGACCATAATGTGGTTTCTGTCGTCTCCGTGTCTCCAGGAAACTGAGGAGGAGGAGGATGAGAGCAGCGACAGCTCAGAGTCTGGTGAGTCCTCCACCCTGGCTCCCCCGACCTTCACCCCCCTGGTGGTCACAGAGGAGCCTGTGATCGAAACCACCGATGACGCCATCATCCCGGACTTAGTCACCGATAACGACGTCGTCCGCGGTGACAACACGGACGGTTACTACATGGGAGGTCACCTCATGGGAGGTCACCACATGGGAGGTTACCCCGCGGGAGGTTACCCTGGCGACTACAAGTCCATCAACTACATGGAGGACAAATCCTACCACAAAGTCCCTGCCCCGTACAAGTCCTACGAGTTTGTCAACACGGGGAAGAAGATGGCCTACCACACGACTGACGGCAACGACGTGGAGAAGTCACCCAAGGCGTACAAGGTACAGGTTGGTGTGAGATGTCGGAGAGAGTCCATAGTGGAATGCAATTAACGTCGTGCAGAATAAACACATCCTCTCTCCAGGTGCACTCTGACCTCCTGGAGGAGGACACCAGCACCCCTGAGGTGGAGAGCCAGGGCCTGGATTCTTCCTCTGACACCACACAGGACCAGGACATCAGCCACCGCCAGGCCGCCCTTCCAGAGGGGGAAGCGAAGGAGGACAGTGCCAGCGCCAGCGATGCCAGCAGCTCCAGTTCTCCACAGGAGGACAACAGCTCCAGCTCCAGCACCAGCCTGGAGACTGATGAGGACGAGAGTCAGAGCAGCGAGGAGGCCACGGCCACGCCAGGAGCCGCTGACTCCGACGAGAGTGACAGCACCGAGAGCGATTCAGATGAGGAGGGGGCGGGACCTCACGCCATCACCGACATGCCGTTGGTCATCACTGCCAAATAAGCCCCACCTAAACCAGGAAACAGAAGGAACGGCGGCGTCACATTCCATTGCAGGGCCAAACAGGAACAGCCAAGGTTTTAATTATTATCCATTTCTCCGTGTCTAGACAATATCTCTGTGATTATTTGTGAGGCAGAAATGTTTTTCTTGAAACAGTTTCACTTCTATGTTTAAATAAATCGGTGCCGGGAAACGCCTTGTTTGACCCCGCTGACAGGAGGTTGTATGACCTTTTGACCCTTGACCTTTGTCCGCTGCAGGGTACAAGGGCAAAACTTGAGTTGAGTTCTGGTATCTACACGAGCGCAACACTGCATGAATTAACAACTGCATATGTGCAAACCTGCATTCCTTGCTTTCCATAAAGGAAACAAAGCGTTTATTTAAATTCCTGTAATCAAGCATGTAATTCAAGCATGTTAATAAAGTTGTCATTAAGTCTTACATGTGCTTCCTGTGTCGCTTAGCTCATCGCTCGCTAGTCTCACATCTGCTGGTGTAGATAGCAGAACTCTATCCAGGATTCAATGGGTACATATACACACACACACACAGTCATTTGCACACTTCCTACCTACACTACATGTTGTTTGTCTGATATTGTTTACTGTAATGTATCATATTGTACCTTTTCTAAAATATTAATAAAATCCTTTTTCAATAAAAGAGGTGACGGTAACATTTTTTCTCCCCGGTTCAGTCTGAAGGCACGAGGGCAGCTAGCTCACAAATATTAATATCTCTTTACTGTATTTAATCGCTTTCCCCACTAGATGGGGCTGAGTCCACAAAAACAACAACCAAAAAAAGGATTTTGTCTCGTCACAACTTCTGTCTCCCAACATTCATTCAAATGAATGAATATGATCTTATTCAGTGATTACAGCTCAGATTGTTATTTAAATAGTCATAAGCGGCCAAAGCACAGAATTACACGCACATTTATGCCTTACTGTTTATTTAGCTAAAATAGTTGCGTAGAGTTGAGTAATTACAGTTATTATGTAAATCTGCTTTGTTATTTTCCACCACTTTTCTCACGTTAATGCAGAAACACTGTTATGAAAACATCCGCTACTGGTTTTTATATTTCTATTTATGTTTGTTTGTTTATATTTGTCTTTTAAATGTTGATTTTTCTCAAAGATTCTAAACAATTACACCATGTGATTAAAATAAATGATTTGGTTACCGTGACAGTTTGAGTGTAATTTGGACTCTTTCATTTTCTCTGTTAAAAAAAATTAAAAAACCTGACCTGAATTATACACAACACCTTCAACCAGAAGAATCTCACACACCAGCCAAAACAGAAACAAACAACATGAAGGTATTTGTCTCCGGCCTCTGAGCCGTGTCTCATTCCAGAACAGATCAATTCCCAACACGTAATTAAACAAAACCACTGCAACAGCTGAGTGAGTTAACAAGACAGAACATGACACTCCACAGACACACACACACACACACACACACACACAAACACACACACACACACACACACACACACACGCAAACACAAAGGCAGGAGTCATTCATCATTTCTTTATTTTTACACATAATTGGTAAAATATGTGAAGCACGTAGCAACACTCATTTCTTATGTAACTGTAATCTGCGAAACTTATGGTCATTAACTAATAATTTATTCGTCCTTTAAATAATATTAAGAAAATTCAAATTGAGAATTTTGAACGTTTTTAAATTAGTGGCCTAGTGGCCATTAATGGAACTGCACCTTAAGCCACCCGCACTGACTTTCTCTACATGTTGACCTTTTTCTCTCGGGTTGATAAAGCACGTAGCGTCTTGCTGATGAGAAGGCGTTTAGCTGTCGCCCCTCTTTTCGGTGACGGCAGCTGTTGTTGGATTCTCCGTGGTAACATCTTGAGTCACACCCTTGGTCTCAGTCTCGTCTGTGGTCACCGCTTGAGTGGTCATCGCGGCAGTAGTGGTCTCATCGGCGGGATCTTCCTCCGATGACTCATCAGATTGACTTTCTGAAGACTCCTCGGCGTCTGATTCAGAAGAATGCCAGGACCATCTGTTGTCCCCATCCCGCTGTCCCTGTCTCATCTCATTGTCAGAAACCTCGGAGTCAGAATGTTCCTGTTCGATCTGTGGGGAAAATATCAAAAAGACAGTTATACTGGATGATTTTGGAGTGGTGACACTGCAGGATGTTATTGACCTCTGTGACCTCTGAGTTGCTGTCTCTCACCTTGTCACCACAGACACCTTCAGTCCAGACTAACATGCTAACAGAATGCTACTTTTATAATAGACTGATGATGCATTTTATGTTTGTTTTTTTTTTTGGAAAGTTACATTTTTTATTTTCTCCTACTTATAATGACGCTGTGGGTTTCTACATTTTGGGGTTTTTTTTGCCATGAGCACTTCGGGGCACGTGGGACCAAGCGGCATTGAAAACTGTCCGTCCACAGCAGGTTAACTGCTGAGTGGTTACTGAAACTTAAAATGTCAGCAAACTATTTTTATTGCCTGCCCCACAGAGATAATGCACAAATCAAATCTGATGTAGTGGCACAGCAAGTTACAACAACATTGAGGAGCATGACTCTTACAGGCTTTGCAGAGGCTGCTGCGAGAAGAAGAATGATGACAAGGGCGGTAGTCAGAAGCTTCATCTCCCTTCCTGCCAGTGAGGGAGGGAAGCCACAAACAAAAACACTCATTTATACACGACCAGAAATAAGACACTGACAATGCCTGGGCATGAAAAACACATCCACACTGGAAAAATCGGATTAATCTGTGGCACAGATAAAGTATCTTGTTTTCAGGAGAGATAAATATTGATACACATGCTATTTTGCCCATGAAACCATAATTACACCAAGAAGACAAATTAAAATACAAACAAAAATACAAAAAATGAAGGTTGAAACTCACCAATTTTTGTAGCACTTCTTTATAATCTGGAGTAAAATAATCTGGATTCTGTTCAGATGTGCTCAGAATCAGTTTCAGAGCAGAAAGACATCTGACTTCCATAGGGGACGGGTTCATATATGATGCCCGGGCAGATGGGCTGGGCAGGGCTGTGATGGGGAGGGGATGGGGTGGTGGTGGTGGTGGTGGTGAGGATTGAGTAACACTGGGTTGTCCGAGGAGCGCGAGGAGGGGAGGGGCTGAAGAGATGGAGAATCAAAGGGAAAAGTTATTTATTAAAATTCTTGACAACATCTTTTATTTCTTTTACAACTAATGGACAAAATCAAAGGAATCCAACACAGTCCTTTGTTTTACGAGCTCTTAGTCTACAAATGATTTCATTATTAGCATATTGCACACCCCAGCACTTTCAAGCACTGTCAGAGTGAGTTAGCACATGGTTATTTTCAATCGTTAACCAGAACATTCCAGAAGTGTGTTTTCATTCACAGCGGACAGTAGATGCTGTTGCTGATGCAGTATTGTCTCATATCGCGGAGACAGGAACCGATTGAGAAATGTAAAAAAAAAAATGATGAAAGTCTGAAACTGACGTGATGGAGAAACGCAGACAGACTCCAGAGGAATCTGACAGGAGAGTTAGAGAGGAGACACGTTCTGATCAAACCACCGCCTGTGTGTGTGTGTGTGTGTGTGTGTATATGTGTGTGACACCACCATGTTACTTCATCACTCTAAAACTTTCTTTCCTTCCTCTCCCGTCTCTCACGATTAGTTTACGTGTGCACTGGAAAACTAACTTTTTGCAGCGTTCCTTATCCCCAGTGGATAAATCATAATCACAACCACTTAGCTAATCCCTCCACTTCTGACTAGTATCAGATACATCTGTGTGCTATATTCTGCCCACTGTGCAGCAGCATTACATGTAAACATATAAAAAACAAATATTATGTCATGAAAAGGACAAATAACACAGACCTGTTAAACATGGTAAAAACTGTAAAAACAATCTCTGATAAACATAAACAAATAAATAAATACACATCATTACAACAGGAAACTCATTGGTTTGGGACCTGAACCATGGTCGTAGGAGTTAACAGTAAAAATCCCTCCTCTGCTGCTTCCCGTTTTGATAGCTTAAGGTCAGACTGCTTCATCATTCCTGTTTCATGAATGAACCCTTTATTTGAGACTCATTTAATTTTAGGGCATCTTACGCACGTCATCATAATATGTGATTAAAATAGACGTGCTGCTCCCGGACCGACTGAAACATTTCCCAAGAATCTTGCTAAAAACCGGTCTTACATCATTTCCGGAGTGACGTTTGTTTTCTCATCACAGAGCTGCGGCGTAGTTTTGCTTACGTCTAAGTTTACCCCACCTGTCTGGACAGAAGCCCCAAGGATAAAAACAAAACACCAAATATGATGTGATGTCATAAATAAAACTACAGAGTAAAACGGTCTAGATAAATGCTGCTTACATGTCAGTACATTTATACTGCAGACCATGTTTGTAACATTTATATCACGGAAGCTGTTTTCTTATTGTGCCCAAAACCACATCACAGCAAACAACACACACAACAGTTGCAGTAACACACAACTCAGAGGCAGCGATGGTGTGTGTGTGTGTGTGTGTGTGTGTGTTCCTGTTAGTAACGCTGTGATGACAGTGTGGCTGAAAAATATTGAGTCACAGGCGGCTTGGTCACGGTGCTGGCAGACTGGGTGTAACAGAATGGACAGAATGGAGTCACAGACTATTAATGTGAAAATGGACTTTTTTTTAAAAAAAAAAAACCTTAAGCTGATGTGATAAAGAAAATCTGTGTGTGTGTGTGTGTGTGCGTGTGTGTGTCTGTGTGTGTGTGTGTGGCCAGAAAACAGCAAACCATAACATTGGGCAAGTGCCTCAAGGACCTCCGACCTCTAGAGGGCGTCAAAGCCTCCACCAACTTGGTTAAATCCTGGATTTTCCTGAAAAAAATGTAATTGATGAATTTAAACGACGTACATTCATTCGCGTCTGTAAGAGAAAAAACAAACAAACCAGAAACGTATCATGACTTCGACGCTGTGTGATGACGGTAACGAGTCGTCGCAGTCTCTCAGACGAAGATAAAGACGCTAAGTTACATCACAGGAACTTTAATTCGGAAATTAAAAAAAAAGTTTGACATTTTCTTATTCGGAATTCGGCTTGTTAGCGTTAGCAAACACGGTGAGGAAAGAAAGTTGTAAGCTAGCGTTAGCAAAGAAAGTCGGCTAGCTAGCGTCAACAAACAGCGCGAGGACGATGCTAACTAACATGGAGGAGGAGGACGGCAACCACCTGATCTTTCCCGGATCTCTCCCCCTCCCGCAACGAGGCGTCCGGTAAGTTACCGGCTAATTAGCCATCTTTTAGCTAACTCTTTCTCTCGGTGACAGCCGGGTAAATACGCTCGGTAGGCTGTTTAGTTTAACAGGTGTGTTAAGGTGTGTACAGGAAACGGGTTTTTTTCAGTTTGGTCAACATATAGATGGTAGCAGATGGTTTATATATCCTGTTTACTGCATGTCTGTGTGTAGCAGCAGCTGACCAGCTGTGGTCAGTGTTGCTGGCTGTTATGTGTTGTTTGCATGGTGTTTTTGCCGAATTGTATGTTTGTTCTGAGTCATTGTACAGATGTTTTCCTGTTTCCTGTTACTCCTCAATGGTTATTTTTTTATTTTTGAAGTTTGATATCCTGGTTGTTGGGACTCACTGCATCTTGTTGTGTGTTGGTGCTAGTGTGTAAGATGTTGTGATGTAAGGTGCTAGTGTGTGAAGTGTAGCTTTTATCCAACATTATATTGTTGATATCGTTGCTGCTACTAGTGTGTAAATCCTGTAAAATAAAAATAAATATACATGAGTTTAGCTTGTGGTTACAAACAGTAGCCTGTTGGTGTAAATCAGGAGTTTCCAACAAACAGGGTCCGTTTTCAGACAGAAGTTCAGTCAAAAGTCCTGATGATGAGTGACACCTGCTGGTGGTTACGGTGCTCAGCAACCTTGATGTCCACAACAAAGATTATTTAACATTCATCATTTAACAACTAACTCTTTGTGATCAGAGATTCCCCAAAATTCATACATTTTCTCTCCCCTTTTCTAGCGTTTGCTACAGTCAGGTCTGAAGTTTGTCAAACAGGCTGCAATATGTTTAATTTTAATAAACATGTTTTTATACGTGAGCTTGTAATCATAAAGTCAACTAGAACCAGAGGCAGTGAAGCTTCAGTAGGCAGCCTGAGAGGCTGGAAGCAGATCCTGCAACCTGTTTTCTACAAACATGAAAGTGCAAACCTCAGTTTCCTTTCTGTTAGTAGGTGTGTGTGTGTGTGTGTGTGGGTGTGTGTGTGTGTGTGTGTGTGTGTGTGTGTGTGTGTGTGTGTGTGTGTGTGTCAGACTGACTATTGCCCTTCACATTACTCGCCTCGTGTCCAAGTAAATGGATATTTTTTTAGTCTGGAGATAGGGTTGTTTGCCTGACTTCTGACAACACAAATGTTTTGGGTTTTTTTTCCAAATCTTGGTTAATGACAAAAAAATCTGACATTCCCACCAGTGTACACCCGCCAGTGCACTCAAACTAATTGTGTAAAACAATGAGATTATTATTTTATTGTGTTTATTCGTTATCGTATGCAGCAGATTTTGCTTTGAAGAGAAGCCAGAGCTATGTTTGTGTTATACAGAATATTGTCTGTCAGACTGCGGTTTCAAACAGGGGTGAGCTACTTCCTGTTTCTCAGCCTGACACTAAGAACTGTCTCTGTCAGACCTTTCCTCTTAATTTTCCTTAAGTTGGTTGTATTTTGGTATGTTTACTGGCATCTGTAAAAGTGTGACTTGTAAAAGACTAGGCACAGTTATGACTCTTCCTTTAATCCAAATTTATTGTCTCATATTTGTATTTGAAGTGTCTGGATAGTACTGAGTGAATTTGAAATGAAGTCCTTGTGTAGTACTGTATATCATGTTAGTTTTCTAGTCCATACGTTTCGAATGTAAAAAAAGTTCCTCCATTTCCCTCAGTGTAATTATAAAGAAAAACACACACACACAGACACACAGAGTATTTCGGGCCTGATAATAACAGTGGAGCATAAGAATCTGCTCCTCTATTATTACTTCTGCTGCCCAGTAATGACGACAAATAGACAGATGGTTGAAAGTAAATAAATACATTTCAGCATTATTTAAGTATTTCTATGTGTCAATGCTTAATATTTCTACTTCTCCACAGTAGATGATCAATCAATATTGGTAATTCATACATGTAATCTTTATAACATTGTCCGTACAGCATTAATGATACTCCTAAATTGGCTGTTCTGCTAAGTGAAGAAGAAAATTTCATTTGTATGAGGAAAATGTTCAAGTGAAGTCTTGCATTTTTAAATATTATACATTTTTTGAAGTTGATTATTTTTACATTATCATATGTACACTTTTACTCAATGAAGCCTCTGATTACTTGTGGAAAATGTAATTTAATAAAATCTATTTGATCACTGTGAGAATACAAGAAGTGAACAGTATACTATGTCACTGACATGCATAAGAAAATGGTGACTACTAGACAGCCGTTAAACGGTGCATTAGCTCATAGTGTGTTATTTAAAATGTGACATGACATGTTTAATATTTTGTCGGAGATGGAGAAAGAAGATAAGAGGTTTAAAAACGAACATGGGAAAGCTGGCATTGGGAGTAAAAGGAGAGGAGCAGAGTGTGGGCAGGAGAGGAGGAGTTCAGGGGGAAGGATTTGAGAAAGAGGAAGAATGGAAGCATTTAGGATGGGATGACAGGACTGTTATTAAAGCTTCCACTAATAATCGCTCTGGATCCCATTGAAGAGCAGAGATTGTGCTGAGCCCCTGTATCTATGTGTTTCATTCCCACTCTGTGTTGTTATGTTGGTTTGTTTGTGGCTGTCCTCTACTTTCCTCTATTTGTTGAGATGCCTCCTGCTTGGCTAGAAGTGTATACGTAGATGCTATGCTATTTTCTAAATGCTCCTTTAAGTCTGAGTAAGCACTGCAGTCATCACAGCGAGTCACTTTTTTTATTTTATTACTTTTATTGCACAAAGTCAATGCAGTCCTGTCACACACAGACAGGACACAACAATATCTGTCACAATAGTTTTCACCTGAGTGCAAACCAATCATATTGTAATGAATACTAAAGAATGAAGATCACAAATCTTTATACCAATTACAACTAAAGATGAAAACACGACTGTTACAGAGGAGTAATGAGGGGATTCAGTGCTCTGCAGCAGGGTGAATTCATGGGTCGTGAACCCTGGAGCTTCCATTAATAGGCCAATCTCCCTCTGCAACAATTAGTGTCTGTTTAATATGATATCTTAAGGACAAAATGTGCTATGTCCCTTTGTCACACCTGAATCCTGACACATTACACATACCTCTCAAAGTGAGTAGTTAATCCTAATGTTCCTCCTATAGCCCCAACATTTTTTCTTCTCTCTGGTTCCTGATTCCTATTTTACTCTCTGCTTTCTGTTCCATCCCTCTGGGGCCATTGTTGACCTGTTCAGCTCTTTTTTTTCAGGATTTCATGTTTTCTGTAAGCCACAGGTGACCTTTTACCTTCTCGTGGTCGACAGAAGGTTAAAAGGACACGAAGGCAGGACATATAGGCCTTTTTTCTTTGTCTTGATTTAATTAACATTAAATACAGATTAATTTTGCAACAGAAATCTCATCGATCTGTTTTTGCCTATGTATCAATTTTTTTTTCTGCATATATCCCATATAAGAACTAAAAGACTGCCGATAAACACACTTGTTTTGACACTATTTAATTCTCACTCATGTTTATAGGAACACAGATTGAGGATCAATGGAAATGTCACACATGTTTTGCACTTGAGTGCAATCTAGCTATTAAGCCACATTTCACAGTAAGTGATTTGCATGGACACATATACACAGTATAAATACACTGATCTCAATGGCTCCTTCTGCAGGCTGAACATGCTGTGGGTCACAGGTGGAGGGTAAAAGGTCAGATTCAAGGGTCATACATGGGGTTGCTGAAGTTTCCTAAAGTGCTGTATTCATTGTCTAGTAGAAGACCATAAGATGCACGTCTGAAAGGGGAAATAAAGGAGAAAAAAAGACTGTGAGTGTCCATAGTCACTGAGGTTTATACCAGGACACCTTTGTAACTTTGTAACACTTTTGTAATTTAATATGTATAATGTATATGATAACTTTTTCCATAACATTTGGAATGTGTTGATGTAATTTAAAGATTTTTGAACTCACCTGATCTTGTAGTAGTACAGCCCACCCAACACTAAGATGACAATTAAAATGAACAGACAGACAATTGCTACAATACTCCCTGGAGAGACACATTGGAAAAAGAAACAAAAAGAAGAGACATTCAGTTGTCTTTAAAATATCCAGTGCTGGTTTACACAGGACAGAAAAATTAGTTCATTTTTCTGTCCTGTGATTATCAAAGATCTTTCCCGCCATTCCCTATCATTCTTTTATTCCCAGGTTCTTTTTCTTTTTACATGTTGTACTATATATATAGTGTCTTCCTCTGAATATTTAGTTTTTACAAGAAAAATAAATAATGATGATAACAATTGAGAATTATTATATATCATAAAATCTACAAAACAACCATAACTTCTTGTTAAATCTCTAACCCAGTTTCAGATGAGACTTTATGGCCTTATTTTCACCCTCGTCAAACTGAACTTTGAGCTTTAGAATTACTCAGTAATCCTGAAGGTTAATATGATTCAGTGCACAGTGCTTCTGAGGTTCTATAAAATGTTCCGACAGGTGTGTCACTCCTTATCTCGACGCAGATTAAAATCGATAAACAACTTCTGGAAAACGTAAGTGTAGGAAGATGTCAAGGGAAAAACTGCTGAAGACCCAACGAAACATTGTGATTCACATTTGGCATTCATGTGGCTAAAATTCAAGGACATGAAAGAAATGATCACGCTGTGTGTCACAGTACTGGATAGAAATTATATTTGGAAAAAAGTGCTGTTCTGTTAATGCTCTTTGAACTTCTTTTTCTCATGCATTAGATTTGCATCTAAATTTAGTTGCTGGTGTTCCAATAGGCTGCTAAATTCTAGTTTAGTTAGTTATGTTCAAAGTTCAGCTGTAATGTTGGATGTAAAAGTTATCAATGCTGGGAAGAAAGCTTCTGCAATGCAGTGCTAAAGACTGTTAGTCATAAAAAGCAGGTAAAAGGTGAAACAGTTTTGTGAATGAGGGACTAAGTAGAGAATGTACTGGCAGAGTTTTTTTTATAACTCATTCAGGTGCTGAAGCCCACAAACCAGAAAGTGTGAAAGACACTTGTTCTGTTTACATTTTAACCTCAGACTCACACAGTTCTTAAACTTTAATCAATGTTTAACGCTTATTCACATTTGGAATATCCAATACAAAATACAGGAAAAAAAAGGATTTGTGTGATAGCATAAATGTCAATATATTACCATGTGTATAAAATGGATCATAAGTAGCTACATAACCAGAGGCAGCCAGGCAGCACTCTTGTTCATACAGATTGTTTTGATAAAAGTACTAGAATAAAGCGCTATACGTTCTGCATTGCATTCTATTAATGTTTAAAATAAATATTTACGTTGTTTTACACTTATACCAGTTTGAATGAGTTAAATAAAAAAAAATTGGTGCTATTTACCTGAGCTCAGAGCATTTGATTTGTGTTGATCCTGATCCAGTGTTGTTGTTGTTTGCGTTGTACTGGTGGAGATACTAGTAGTGATGATGGTGGAGCTAGTTGATGTCCTGATAGCGGTGAGGGTGGTAGTAGGTAATGTACCAGTGGTGACAGGTGATGTACTGGTAGAAGCGAGGCTGGTGGTAGGTAATGTACCAGTGGTGACAGGTGATGTACCGGTAGATGCAAGGCTGGTGGTAGGTAATGTACCAGTGGTGACAGGTGATGTACTGATGGAAGCAAGGCTGGTGGTAGGTAATGTACTGTTGGTTGTAGGTGAGGTACTAGTCGATGAATTGTCAGTGGTGGTAGGTGATGAATCATTGGTGGTTAGTGATGTATCGTTGGTTGTAGGTGATGCACTGGTGATGGTAGGTGATGTACTTTGGGTTGTAGGTAAGGTACTAGTCGATGAATTGTCAGTGGTGGTAGTTGATGAATCTTTGGTGGTAATTGATGAATCGTCGGTGGTAGGTGATGTATCTGCGGTTGTAGGTGATGTACTGGTGGTGGTAGTTGATGCATCAGCGGTTGTAGGTGATGTACTGGTGGTGGTAGGTGCATTACTGGTGCTGGTGTCAGTGTTGATGCCGGTGCTGTTGATGGTGCTAGGTGCGGTGTTACTGGCAGTGTTCAGACTGCGTTCACTAGTGGTGCCCTTGATTGTGCTGGAGCTGGCGATATCAATGGTTGTGATGATCGTGCTGTTGGTGACCATAGTGGCAGCATTAATGGATATGGGCGTTGCGGTGGTGTGGGTTGACTCAGAGATCAGTAAAGATGGAGTTGCCATCAGTAGACCTGCAATTCATGGACAAATGGGGTCACTTGCAATTTAAATTGTTTTGCCAAAAAGTAGACGCATATAAGAATCATTCTCCGTGTTCTGATCACATTCTGTTTTTTATTGTAAAATGACCTTTCCATTTTTGATCCTTTCTAATACTCAATTTAACGATATTCTTCTTATAGAAGGCGTAAGTCTAGGATCCAGTTATGTTATGGTACGCCAACTGATGCGGTAACGAGATGGTACATATTACTGTAACAGTCTCTAAAAATAACCTTTACAAATAAAAGACCAACAGTCAACAAAATTAGATGCTACGGAGCAGGAGTGTGAGAAGAAGAGTTTTGTCATTGTTTCAGTAAACAGGAAATCAGGCAGTGAACTGATACAATATATTCATTTCCTGTTTACTCTAGTCATATAGTATTTTAATTTGAACTTTGTTAGGGACATACACCTTAACATCCTTCCTCTGTTTAAATATTAAATTAACCCGTGGTACATTTTTTAAACATAGTGTAACTTGAATAATGAAAATATCACACAACCACTGACTTTGCTGCACTGGAAATGATATCACCAACACAGAAAGTTCTCTGAAATTTAGAGAGTGACCCTCAGTAATTCATGGTGTTTAGACCCCAAACGGACTGTTAAAATGTAGCTCACAATTTACAAATACAGGTACCGCCACGTGATCCTCCTATATTCATATTCTTGTTTGCAACACTTACAATGAAGGAAATATCTGTGCCCAAATGTAGATGGCATTACTTACATGTTATCAGACGTGGCAGGCTGACCCTCATCTTTGTGCATTAATATATCTCCACAAACACTTGTGTAGCTGCGGCTGTGAGCCCTTTAGTCCCCTGTAGTGACTGACTGCCTGTGTCTGTAGGTGACTGATTATAGGAGCTTGGGGGCGAGGCTACATGACGACAACTGTGTTGCATGAAAAAAACCACACAGGGTGGCCACCTCACAGCAAATACCCATTGTACTAAAGACTTTAAAAGTAAACACCACAGCGAGTGAAATGATAGGTGACGAAATGTATTATTAGTATTTCTGATTGACCCTTTATAAGTTTATTAAATTATTGTCCATTAAGGGGGTTTAGATAATGTATAGAATTTTAACTGTATTGTTCTTCAGATTCGCCTGTGACTTTATTTCAAGATTTATCTTTTTTCAGAACATATATAAAATTAATTGAATATCGACTGGGTGAATGAGACAGTTTAGTTGTAATTATTAAATTTTGCCAGCAGAGAGCAGCACATAGATAAAGAATAATGGGCCTGGTGTCCCAGATGTATGCCTTTATTTTTAATGTGACATATGTGACAATATGTCACTTGATTTAAAATACAAGACAAAATATAGGTGGGAACGTACAGTCAGAACATTGTAAGCCACCAAATTAGATTTTTACTATGACAATGTATTTCAATGTATCATTTCAAGTTTTTGTGCTTCTTTTTAATTATGTTGGAATTATTTGCTTTGCTACTATCTGAGGAAGTTGTTGAAAAGACATGGTTCCCCCCTTTATAAACTTCACAACAGGCAGTAAACCAGCCATTAGAGTTACAGTTTCAGTTGATGGTGTTCCAGGAAACAGAAACTCATCAGTCTATCAGACAGTTACAGAATATGGCTCAGAGATTAACTGTGAGAGAAACATTAAACGTGACCTTGTCATGTTGTTCTGACATTAAGGATGCAGAGAGCAAGTTCAGCTAAAGAGTGAAAAAGTTATTTATCCTTTGATGATGGATCAGACAGTTAAGGATCCTAGGAATTGTCTGTGGCTCACAGCCAGGTTGTTTTTATTGACAAAGAGAAGAAAGAAGGCATTGTCCTGCAACATGGTTCCTTTTCCTGCTTTCCTGTCTTTTTGTGTCTTGTCTGTTTTGGTCCCTCAGGACTGTCACATAAACAAGCTGGTTTTTATATGCAGCATAGCATTTAAACCAGAGGGAATATTTCTGCCTCCCAAAATTTTATCTGACAGTTTCCTGAAAGACCACCACTGGCTAATGACAGCTGCAGTCCCAGTGGGACAACGTTTGAGTTGATATGACTCAAGTCATTGCAGTTTACAGACATCCTGGTATTTACAATACTATCTGTATGGGGTTTGGACTCATGAGGAGTGTTTTGTTGAAGGATCCAAGGTTGTGCAAATGCTCACGTAAAAATTTGGAAATAGCTACTTGGATTTTTTTATCAGTTTAAAATAGTTAAGCTGTGTGAGATGTTGGGGTGAGTCAAACCGAAACTAACATTGACCAGAAAAGGAGGGGCACCAGTCTGACTGCTGAGATATGAGCACAGGCGTTGGCATAGTGCAGTAATGCATTACTTTTTTTTTTTATTTGTTTAAGAGGCTTGTCCAAGTCTATCTCAGTAGTCAGTAGTTACCAGTATTTGCTATTTCTATTTGGTATTACACCATGCTGTCTGTAGTTTACATTATTATACCAGCAGAGAGCAGCATAGTCACTTACAATGCAGCCTGTGCTGAGTGAATATGCAAACATGCGCAAACATTTCTGTGGTGTGCCAGCATTGTTTTTGCGAATAAAGGCCCAACAGTATGAGGTTTACTTACACATGAGTGGGAGATGAGAATAATAGACGCCTTACACAGTGACCTTGCTGTGAGAAACTCCCACTGCTCCCAGCCAATTGCCTAATTAATAGGCCTGGCTGCTGATAGCACTGAATTAGTTTGCAAAACAAATGAGGACAGCTGCCGTGCTGCTGAAACCTCTGTGGGAAAGGACTGTGATGGACGGATGGATGCACGGGCTGTCATGAATGAAGATAGAAACCTTTTGTTCTCTAAAAGTTGAGATTTGAGCTGTAATGTATGAAATAACTGACAGACCCTGGAATGACGATGAGGAATTTGTTGCATTGATATTTTACATACTTAATGAGGCGGTAGGCGGAGTTTAGACCGACACAGGAAAACCTTGGGTTTGTTCTCACACAGTCATTGCTACATCCAAATACATATCATTTTTGCTTTATACAGCACAGAAAGGTGCATTATAGCTGTAAAATGCCAAGAGGGTAAAACATTAAAGGGATTTGTCAGGTGCCAATTCAACAATAGAATAATGGAGGTAATTATCCTTGGAGTGGAAAGAGCGCTGCCATTTAAATGGACTGTTTGATTGGGGCTGGAGTTTTGCCACCTCTAGATTATGTGCTGAAAAGAGGCATCCATCTGTTTGTGTGTTTGAATACTGAACATTTCTAATTATCATTAAACACAAAATATAGCTGATGGGAAAGTGTTGAGAAGCTGTAATTTTGATGATGGATGAAAAATGAATGGCTCACCAAATTTACATTACCGATACTTTTGAGGGGATAACTGAACCAAAAAAAAATTAATGGAAATCCACCCAGTAGCCTACATTCCAGTCAAATCGCATGACAAAGATTTCCAAGTGATGTTGTCAAATATTAATTTGTAATATGGAGTCTGGCACTGAGTGTACAGCAGGCATTTCCATTTATTAGACATGTAAGTCATGAGTTCTCCATTATGCACACAAACATTGTCTGTATAACTGTTCAGCTCATGAATTCTTATTGCCTGATTTAGTATTAGCTTGATACCCAGGTAATGTATCATCTTATGGTAATGACATAAATCAAATAAGTTAATTGTCCAAAGAAAGTCAAGCAAAGGAAACAATGGTAAAATAGGGAATAAACAAAACAGTCATTGTATATTACCATCAAAAGGTCAGACAGTTTCCCTGTGCAGGATTACCTCATCGTAAATGGTCTGACACATCATACAGCTGCTACCCGATGCAGCAGCTCCAGATCTGTACATTTTAAAAAGGCCCCAAGTATTGTTGCTCTTTACAGTGCACACACACGAGTCCAGTCGCTCCCTTATGCTTGCCGTTGCGGTGTTGGCAATCGCCCGAACTTAATGAGCCAGTGACATTTCACAGCATCATTGTGGGTAGTCATAATCCACACTGTCATGCCAGACCGTATCATTTGCATTTATATTGATGGGAGGAATGTGGTGATTGATGCAGTGGCAGTTGTAGACGCTGCAGCCTGGACACAGTCAGATAAAATGGATCATCTTGGCACCTTTTGGTCTCCCCAGCCAAGCTGAAACTAGACAACCCCTCCCCGGTTTCACACATTGTTGTGATGAAGTCCCAAAGGTCTTAGTGAAAACCGGGGTCGATTGTAATGATCAAACAGCTGCTTGGACAAGATACAAATATGAGTGAGTGCAGAAGGGGGTAGGGAATTCTGCTCTTTCGAACATTTAACTTGTTCAGTCAAAAAAATTGATCGTGATTAGACACAACCAACAACGAGTAATAATATGGAAGTATTATCAACCACTATGCCAAGTAAAAATTTCAACATGAACATAGAAATAACAGTACAGCTAACAAATATGCTGTAATGTAAACCTTGTATTTTAAAATAGAATGACATGTATGTACAGAGTGTTAGAAGTTTGTCAGGAATAATGTGTAGAAAAGACTTCAGTTAATTTCCTTTCCTGTTTTTCTTCTCCTTCTATCTCTATAGATATAGACGGGTCATGTTAGATGCTCCATTATGTGAAAAACTGCCAACCTATGTTAGGCCAGTGCAGACTGACAGATGGTAGCAGTGGGTGATGAAGTCTGTTGCTCACTGTAGGAATAACTGGAAGGCACAAATAAGCAGGGATCTGTGACTGACAGCAACTGTGGCATTTGAGATGATGATTATGAAGGTTAGGGTTTCCTCTGGTGAACAGTTTATCATTATGGGTAATCACTGTCTTTTACTTTGGACACTTGCACCATCTCAGCAGTGACACGATTTCAAAAAAAGGAAGTCCTATCATATTTTGTCCTAAAACATTTCAGGAGTTGAGCAAACCAAAGAAGAAGAGACTGGGGAGTATTAATAAACTTTAACTTTTTTGATGAGTACAGGGGGTCCTCGAGTTACGACGGAGATCCGTTCCTGAGAATGTGTCGCAACCGAATTTCGACGCAAGTCGGAACATACATTCATTGTGCCATTGTGCATACATTGTGCCGCTAGATGTCGCTATAACACCACCCTACAATAAGAGTTTACTATGGTGAATTGCCTTTTGTCACTTTAGGGGTTGAGATCACGAGTGTAATGAGCATTTCCTTTAGATTTCTGATATCAACCGTGTAGACCCTGTGTTGTGAATAAACCTACGGTATTGCCACAATCCCGAACGCATCTGTGCCCGTGTGCATCTCCTTACCGGCTGCCGCTGCCAGTAAGGAGATGCACAAAATATTTACATTTTGGAACCACTACTCTACACAGTAAATTTAATTATCTGTGATGGAGTCAGATTTGCCTGACAATGCACAAAGGGTTAGAATAATGATGCTGACATGCATAGCATAAAGTAAAATACGACTCCCTGTTTACTGTTCACTCTCCTGCACTTACACAGCTGTATTGAGTTACTGCCAATGCAAAGACAACATTTACTTTTGCTTTTGTCCTAATGCTTCAAACTTGGGACGCCCCAGTTATAACCCTTTTACAGAAAACACACTGTATGAAATTGTTGTTATTGATTTAAAATGATTGTTTGTATGCTTGCACTATAAACAGACACCAGTTGCTCATCTGTTTTATTTACTAATGCAAATTAGCTGCTCGACTTTTGTTGTTTTTAATTTGCTGATGTAGGAAGTACCACAATAGTTACATGCATTTGAACTTGGAATAATAGTCATCATTAATTAATGCATGAAATTACGCTGAGGGCAAATCTTTGAAACACTGTTACCATGATCAGTGACTTTAATGAGTAAGGTCAAAGCTGTTATGTATATGTGTAAGTACACTCTGTCATCAAGGGAGAGATCTCAGTGGAAGATGATGTTGTAGTTGATTGCAGTCTAATGTCATGAAACAGCTCTATTGTGTCTAGAATACATTTTGATAATTTACAAATGTATGCACTTTGTCTGCCCATTGGCTCCTGTAGTGGCTCTTTCACTCTGCTTCAACTTTAAAAATACCACGAGGACTGTGTGTCAAGAGGCATCTTTTTGACCTCCAGCTTCTTTGTCTTCCATTTTTGGACTTATTTTTGGAGACACTAGTGGCGTGTCTTGAAGTACAACAGTGTCATTGGTGTGGCAGTCTAACACCAGTAACACTGAATAAGACCTCAGATTTGTATATTTCTCTATACACACTATTAACAAGTAGAATGGAAGAGTAGAATACTGCACATTTACATGCTGATATGTCTGTATCGCAATACTTTTAATTTCATCCTTAACTAAATAAAAATGAGTACTGAATTAGTATTAGTGCTTGTGCAAAGTTTGATAATGTATATTCAACTTTTTGCTAGTTTTAGACTGCATTTTCTTGTCTTTAGCAGCATTGAACTTTTGACTGCTGGTTTTTTCACTTACATAAGATTCAGAGTCTCTGTAGATAAAATGTCCCTAAATGGACCCCATATAGACACCTCTGGATTTTTCTGTCCTGACGTTGTGTTAAGCAAACCTCTTTTTTGTCTGCTTATTTTACACTAGTTTCCAGCTACAAGAATCATTCTGCACTCTTTTCTCCATATGTAGTCCAGAGAGATTGACGCATGGTCCATACAGTCCTTGCATGTTTATATTCCGAAGTAAAAACAAACCAGTTTTTTGGCCTCCACTCAACTAGCAGAGTTCAGTGTTTAGTGGCTGTGATCTGCATTGAAACAGAGAAACCAGCTCCCACGCGTGGAATAATTTGGATTAATCACATGCTTTTTATATGGACACCAGCTTCACATGACAGCATCTGATAGCAGCATTAGGCTGTCCTTGGTTATCTGTGGCTGTGATTGCTCACAGCATGCTCAGCTGGGTCGGACCTCGTGTGATTTGACAGCTCCACAATGCCAAAGTGCTTTTTGGGAAAAGCGGCGATGTGTTGCGAGTCAAAAGCACCAGATATCTGTTCCCATCCACAGTCATTTAAATATTGCTCCAGCAACCTGTCATTCAAAATATATGGACGTTGCTCACACTATAGGCCTTCACTGCAACACACTACAGTGCCATGAATACATTGGGCTTTTTTCTATTTACATAAAATTGATCCTGTAACTACAGGTGGTTCAGTTTCTCGTTGGATGGCTGTTTATCACAGACAAGCTGTGATAAACCTGCTGCACATCATTTCTCCAGCACCAAACAGCAAGTAAACAAAGTCAGCTAGTGGACCGATCTTTTTCATGAGCTGCTATGACCACTATCAAGCCTTTCTTAACTGGTCCTGTTAATTATTTTTTTAATACATAAAATATTTGTACATTTTATATACATTTTAATTTGTGGCACCTTTTTTCCCACCACACCTTTTTTTTCGTGAAATCACATGTCATTTAATGTGACTGTTGATTGATTTTCGTCACTGGACAAGTCTTGTTTACATTTTCAAGTTCTTCACTTACGTAAACACTTTCATATCCTCACTTTTCTCTCTTCACTCCCTCGCTCTTACAGATTCGCACAAATAGAAAATGGAAGAGATTCTCAGACAACACCCTCGGACAGGCGCAAGCCGAAATGGCTGTCATTACAGTGAATCTTCTAAGTATTGCAGCTCAATCAGAGGTTATACAAAAGGCCTTATCATTGCTGATGAGCTGCCGTCTCAAGTCCTCTTCTTCCTTTTGCTGCTGATTGCAGCTATCAGTGGCAGTGTGGGCGAGATGCCGCCTGATAACTCTTCTCTCTCAAATGAGCCCATCTTCCGCGTTTATTCTCGGAAAGGTGATGTCCCCAGTAGGTGTCAATGTCAGTCATAATGTGGTGTGTGCACACAGAAGAAGAGGCTGAAGCTTAAATGTGGGGCATTTTAGAGCACAGTGTCGCCCAGCATGTACTGAGAAATCTGTTCATGTTTTTACCATCCCATTTTATGGTATCAGAACAACAAATATACGTAGGGATAATTTATGAGGAAATGTTTACCCTGGAAATTATTAATGTGAGGACATACAGCTAAATGACACAGACCTTGTGACCACCACCCGATGTTGTCATACTTGAGGCTGAAAAGCACAGTGTGAATCTATCCATACCACTGTTGTGTTGTGTACACAAAATCCTTTTCCAAGAAATCCAGGTGGAGACATTATCCACCAGCATCCTATATTGGAAGGATTCTTACCGGTTTTGGATATGACTACAAATGATAGGAGAGAGTTACTGTGCATATCAAATTAGATATTTATGCTTTGACCTCAAAAATTAATGATGGCAAAAAAGTACTTGGGTCACATGATTAGTCCAAGGTCAAGAACTGGAGTTTATATCCATATATATGGAAATGATGGAATCCCATGGAATTTGACAAAAACTGAGAAGAAGGAGGATCGACCTTTCAACCTCCTGGGCCTGATTTGCTGCGCCCTCATATCACATTTAGTATTTCAAGGTTAATTCAAGATCACTGCAGGTTCCAGTCATTGTCCACTCTTGACTAAAGGCAGAACTAAGTTGGGTTGTTCAGGAGAATAGTTTGCCAATAATGTTCAGCAGTCAATCGCGTTAATCAACCCAGGTCAACCTCAGTCTTTAGCAGACTATTTTTATTAACTATATTTATTAAGAATGGCAATGTGCCCACGTACTGCATGTTACTACTTGAAAACAAATTGTTCATCTCCACTTAGCCAATGTTGCTTTTGCAGAACGGTAACTGATCCATCTCGTCTTCCCTCACTCGAAAAGAGCTAATTAATCTCAATGTGACTTTAGATCAATGAGAAGTGATTTTACTCACGGCAAATTACCAGCCATGGTCTCTGTTGATCAGTCTAAATAGATGGTTCTGCTTATCGATGGTTTGTTTCCATGCATGGACACATTGTTGTTTAATTCTTATAGGAGCACAGTCAATAATATTGCGCAGCTCTTTAAATATAGTTGTTTCTGAGGTCGGTCTGTTTAATGAAACTGTTGCAGTTAATCAATTGATGATTATGAATAGACTTCCAATATTTGATAGTCACCCTGTGTGTGGTTTAAGAATTAGCAGTCTACAGAAAACCTTATGAAACCTAACCTCTATGTAGCTCTTTTTCCGCTTGTCCTCTGCCCAGACATAAGACTTCATTCTGTCAACTTGCGTTTCTTTCATACATGCCAAAGTGTTGTTGAGGTTAGATTTTCAATTCTCAAGTGGCCAACTAATGGCAAATGAATGCACTTACCATGTCCTGTGTTTCCCCGTTGGGCCCATGTTTGATGGACATGGTCCGTTCTGACCATTATCAACTTAGCACAGGACCCAAATTTCACATAGTGTCTGTTTCCACATTTTACACTATTCATTCGCACAATTCATTGTAACCATGGTGACTAAAAGCATATGATTTTATCTGTGCGGCAGCATTTACCTCAGAGCCTTTATGGCACATGCCCACTCCTCGCAGTTTGCAAGTTGCATATTTTAAGATTTCAGAAAGGTTGTCTGCATGAAAACCATGTGAAGAAAGAGCAGGTTGGACAGCACACTGCTTCATCTAAGCACTGTATATAATTTGTTTTTCATTGTTTATACAGAGACACTGGGCGCCTTAAATACCTGTAGGGAGAGGTCCTCATCTCATCTCGGTTTATGTTACTGAATGACTCAGGCATCTTTTTCCAAATTTGGGAACTCATGGATGATAGGCCTTCACGGAGGAAAGTAAATGTTTGAACATGTCATCTTTCAGGTGACCAGCCATAATGAAAATGCTAAAAGAGAATTAGATCAGAAGCAGTGGGTTGTTGGTTTCACTTGATTTTAAAGATATTTGTTTATATATTAACCTATGAAATCCGTTAACCATTTTCCACAACAGCGGTTGAACGGTTAAAGGCATAGTCTCGTCTCTAGTTCTGTATGTTACTCTTAAGGTGATGGAGTATGACAGTTCATATACAACCTTTCATGCACAACAATTAATAACAACCAGCACATGTTGAGGCTTTTCTTGGACACTTGTAAAGACAGCAGCATTTTTATCTGTGAGGAGGGAGTAATGATTGTTGGTCTCTGTGGTTTCTATAGTGATCAACTGTCTGATTTAAAATATCTAAAAATTAACTGCTCTGTTAGACAAATTGCTGCAGCAGCTGCTGAAATGTTAGTAATAGATATGCTAGCTGTGTTGGCCTTTGGCTCCACCATGCTTTAAAGCCCTGATCGTTGCAGGATGGCAGAAAATCTCTGCCAAAACGAATAGAACAAAGAGGGTATACTGAGTATGGCCCTTATCCCACTGTGCTCATATAGAGATCTTAATAGTCAATACCTTATCTCATGCTGTTGCTGCGATGAGCAACGCGCACACCTGACATTGTTGTTCAGTAAAGACTGAAGATGCCACCAGGGATTGTCGATTGTGTTTAAGTGGATTATTATCCTTTTATGTTCAGCATATTTTGAAAAAAGAAAATTCTATCAAAAATCTATTGTTTTTAATTTTTGATACTTTTTACACCTGAACAGTGAAAGACAAATAGTTTGAGTTCAGGTGCTTTTTATGTGTATTTACTATTCAAGCACACTAAGTAGAGTAATTAATATATTCTAAGGTACCTTGACAATAATTCAAACTCTGAACTACGTCACCGACATGAACATGGAGATAACCCTGGAATTGATGTACTCAATCGACCCGTCACTTAGCTTGACACGTTTATTAAGCATTTGGTTAGTGACTGATGAAAACCTTTTCACCCACATCTCATCTCCACGTTGAAGACAGACCAAGTCCAATACCAACTACCACTTGGAATCAAGAGGCATGAATCCTTGTCCTAAAGTATACAGCACTGTGGAGTTGTACTGTGTTTTATGTACATACAGGGCATATGCAGTACATCACAAGCTGTTGAGTATATGTTTTGTTTTCATAGCTGGCACATTATGAAGCGCACAAGAAAGAAGCAGCAAACAGTTTGTTTTATTGAGCCCATTTTAAAATTCTATATTATGAATACCTTGTTTTTATTTGTGTGCTTTGGTATTTTATTTCTACTACGCTGCTGTGAAATATAAAGTTTGGTTTAGGTTCAGCTTGTCTGTGCTCCTCAACACTTCCCAACCCTTGCACAGTCTCATTAAACAGCCTCACCAATTTCCAACCAAGCTTCTGATGATTGCTATCAAGAGTCCTAAACGCCTGGCATCTTGTCCTCTCCATGTCCATTAAGACTGTATTCATTCTTTAAATGTCCTAGTGGAGAGAATTATGGCTCAGTAACCAGGGTACTCTTCAATACTTGTTGACGTCGGCAGTGCAGCCGAATTAAAATGTAGAGGAAAACAAGTCCTTCTAATTGGACTGTTCATATATTCTCCTGTTGTAACTTTAGATGTATAGACTAGCATAGATACTTTGATTGATCCCAAGGGAAATTCACTTTGATGCATAAGGCTAGGACTACGATATCTGTATCCAACCATCAATAAGACAGGAACTCACTGAATGTTGCAGTATGTGGGGAGACATGTTTTTAGACTGAGATACTTAGTTTATGTGGAGAGTTTATGTGGACTTTATGTGGACAGAGGAGTAATGCCTCCCTGACGGCTGCTGAGTGCAGAACTACGGCTGACTGGTATGAGTGTGGACAGCTGAGTGACCACAGGGCGGCCCTGGCTTGGGGTCATTGTCTGATGACCTTGTGCTGCGTGCTGTAGAAAGCTGATCTGACAGTGCAGGGCCTGAGGCCGCGGACGCACATGTGGGAGTGTAGATAGCCACTGGGACTGACTGACAGACAGACAGACGAGGTGTCAGGAGGACTGTGAGGGGCATCCAACCAACAACTAAGCTTCGCACATCAATCAAACAATTAATTAAGCAATTAAAACAATTAGAGCTTCTCTTTTTTTACCTCTTTTGGTTTGGTAGCACAGAATCAGTCTGGTGAGGATTGACTCTGCGTCACATGAGGTCAAAGGTCATTGTTTAGATGTCCAGGAGGGAGATCTTGATCTCCTGAGTTGTTGTATTAGGATTGTAGATATAAAGATACGGTATGTGACTAAGACCCACAGACATAAAATAAAATATTTTTTTCATATGGCTTGTGTCTACTTGTGTGTCAGTGTGTCAAGGGATTGTAATGATAAAGCTCATTTTGATTTTTTTGATAATTATTGATAATTTTACTATTTGCATTTATTAGCAAATACCTGTTTTTTTAAATAATGAGAACAGCAGAACTTTTTTCTGAATAAATGAATTGTGAATTGTATCTCAGAAAGTTTCTTGCATACAATAAATCTATTGAATGTATTGTATGAATACATACATCTATGTATTCATACAATACATTCAATAGATTTATTGTATGTATTCATACATCTATGTATTCATACAATACATTCGATAGATTTATTGTATGCGTATAAATCTATATATGCATACAATATATAGATGTATTCATACATCTATGTATTCATACATAGATGTATGAATACTTCTATGTATTCATACAATACATTCAATAGATTTATTGTATGCATGAAACTTTCTGAGATACAATGAAATAAATGTTATAAATATGTTACTTCCTCCACAAAAGCTTCAACTACAACTTAATCTGAAAGTGTGACACAAGTTTAAAAAAATCATAATGTCCTTTTGACTGTTTGGAGCTGTTTGTATTTCGTGATTTAATTCTATTAATACCTTGGCTTTTTTCCTTTTTTAAAGACAGTCAAGCTTCATTGTCATATAATTGATCTTATTGATTTAGATGGAAACTACAAGTCTTAATCTTCCACATCACATTGACAGTTCATAGATTCAAATCTATAATTAGACCCTTAGCAAAAAAAAAAAAAAACATTTATTGATTGAAACATTAGCTTTCATTTTCTGGTACCATCTGGCAACAGCATGTTATTTGTACCTGACTCAAATTAACAAAATAACATTGTAAATTGCATTGCTTTAGAATGAAGAGTCACAAATCTGCGATTCTGTTTACACACAAACTCCATTATTGTTTCTTCCTTCCTTTCTTCCCCCACACTAAATTACACTTGGAGACGTTTGAGGGTGGCTCTCGTGAGCTGAAGGTGATGAGCGCTGCTGTGTCTAACAGTGGATAGTCAGTCAATGAGCTCTCAACAGCCTCCTCGGTAGTCTTAAGTCATGCACAGCGAGAAAAAAGTCCAATCACTGAAGTCCTCCTTCAGTTGGTCGTTGGCTCATCAGTCTGTCAGAGCAGTGGCGCCACGATCAGATGAAAATGGGCACATTTGCTCTTCACATTAAAAGCTTGTTAATAGATTTATGTCTGTGATCATTAACGATGAAGAGGTTTAATCTCTTCAACCAGGTAATTCAGACGTTAACTATTTAATATAGAATATTTGTGTTTAACATTGGGGTGACTTATTTTTAGAAAAGGTGCTTCCCAAAAGAAGAACATTCAGTCTAATTAATCCATCATCGTCATCATTATTAAAAAATAATGTAAGACATCAGAATGACGACACTTATTTCTATAATCATCTTAACAAAGCGACGGTACAGCTCCTGAATCACTCTCTGGTACGACGTCTGGGCGGATCACCTCTGCCTGAACTAAAACTGATAACAGATCTTTTAATATACTGTCTTCGTCAATATCAGAGGAGAGAGTGTGAGAGTGAGAGTGCCAGGCAGGGATATGAGGTGTGAGCAAAGAGTGTTTCCCTTGAAGCTTGGCCCGCCTTCAAAACTTATTAGACAGATAAATGGGAGCTGGACTGGCGTCGGAGCGGGTCCCTTTCTGTGCCTGTGTGTCATTTATTCGTCCCCTGAATACCGGCTCAATCAGATAGCAGCCAGCTTTTTCCTCTGCAGCCACCATCTCTTTGCATCTGTTGACCCGTGCTGGCATGGCCGATACTAATGTAGGCTGCAGCGCTGACGGTGTGTTTCTTTACAAGTTACCGTTTGTTTTTCTCGGTTTCGATTCTCATCTTACTGTATGACATTTAATAAACACTCAGAATGAAGTCCTTTAAAAAACTGGACATGCTTGACCAGTTTCCTGTAACCATGGTGATAGGAAGTGCTCGCCAATCATACGTCTGTACTCCGTGTTGGGGAAATGCTTGGTTTCCTGCTGTTTTCACTGGCTTCCTCCCATTGGTGTGGGCTCATGGATTGCATTTGGTCCTGGAAAGTTACACGGTTCTTAAACGAGCTCTCGATTTTTATTTTTAACTTTCTACCAGCTACATCACAGTCAAATTCAAATGACGTAAGTTGAATATTTTTTTGTAAAATATTTAGGCAAGTAGTACTTTTAAGATAAACTTATCCTGATGAATTCAATGTATCTGTTGTTTGACAATATAATTCACATACCACTACTCTACTAAATCTAAGATTTGTTGACACATAAATATTGCAATTCCGCTTCTATAAAAATAACTTTAGCTAAAACTACATCTAACACTAACTATGACTTATTATGACTATTAATAAGTTTTACCTTTGAGTCCTAGTTTTGTGGCAGACAATCCAGAGCTCTAGCTTCATCTACCATATTTTTTGACATTATTAATTTCTTAAAAGAACACATTTTCCTTTATTGTATGGGTGACGCTTTGTTTGAAACATTAAGTAATTAAGAGGTATATGTTACAGACAACTTCAAGACACGGAAAGGCATCTGAGGCTGCCTCCTTGGAGAAACCTGCTGTTGAACATGGGGATCTAGTTTAAGTCGCGCAATACCCCACTTCTACACTGCACTGGATCAAACCTGGCAGTGATGCAGAGTGATCGCCAAGTCACTGGTAGCCCTCCTCTTCAGATCCCTCCCCAACCTAGCCTACACCCAATCCTGCTGGACACCATCCAACCCACCCTTGTCCAAGCCATCATTAATCCTAAGCGAGAGATGGAGGGATCCCTACAGCCGGAGATACCACAGTCGCCCAAGACCTGCGGTTCACCTGCTGGGAAATCATGCTGGAGCTTGGATATGAGGGTAGCCATGTTTCTTCTGACTCTGGCTGGAGCTATGATCCTGCTTCTGTTGTACAGACTCTTACAGCTGAGACACAGGTGTGTACATGTCACAGCAGAAGATGAATGATGATGATGCTCTGATGAAGTGTAACATGCGGTTTGCTAACGACATCTCAGCTCCATACTTAATGTAAATAACCCTAATGACCCGTTTCTGACTTGTGTCACACTAACTCTGCAGACTGCGGTTGGCCAGGGCGAGGCACGCTTTGGAGTACAATGGCTTTTACCGCGCCGCCACCTACACCCTGAAACACCCGGCACCGTGTCAGGGCCCAACGTTCCAGAATGGGACGGTGCCAGAAGCTCCCCTGCAGGTCCAAACAGTAACTACGGTGACGGCAGTTACCATCACCCCTCTGCCGCCCCCGCCGGCACCTAGTCAACCCCCACTGCCGCTCCCCCCATCTCCAGCTCTCCCGCCACCTTCTCTCCAACCTACACCAACCGTCCTGTCACTCCCTCTCCCCCTGCCTGTCATCCATACCACCCCACCCAGCCCTCATCTGTCATGGGGAGCCTGCTCCGATGTAGATATCTATTCCCGGATCGGTGCTTTCAGGACCTCCAGGCTCTCCGGACTGTCTACTCACTCAAAGGTCATTCTCTTTGAACACTCATCTCTCTGACCTCTGACCTCTCTCCGTGTGCCTAGAAACGCCAATTTGTACATTGTATACCACATTGTAAATTAAATTTAAAATACTTATTCAATGTATCGACATGACTTTTTAATGTGCTGCTAAATTTGAATGAATATGAATTTCAAACATTCCACCCCCACCCTCCCCACCCCCGGTGATTAGATGGTACGAGGTGAGAGAAGGTTTTACAGACTTGTACTGTGTTGGAGCTGAGCTCATTGTTTCCACCGGAGGGAGGCACTTCCTGAGCACGCTCCCCTCCCTCTGTATTTCCTCTGACTCTCAGTCTATAGTCTCAGTCTGTCTTTGCATTTTGTTCACTAATAGTTTAAAGTTTATCGACTTTCATTCCCAATTTCCCCTTTTCCTAAGCAGGTGTCTGAATTTCAAACAAAACCTTTATTGTTCATTTGTCGCTTAACAAATACAACATTTTAGTGCAGATACTTTTGTATTTCAAACTGTGGTTTTAACACTTTAATGTTCCATGTTGTATTTAGGAAAAGAGAATGAATGAATGAATGAATGAATGAATGAATGAATGAGAAGCATTTGAATTTACTTCCACAGTGATTATAATGCTATCATCCACATATTATCATTAACCATAAATTAAAAACATCCCAAGTTAAGCAAGACCAAATCTTAAAAGCCCTAACAGTGTCCCCTGGAGGCTGCAACACTCATTACACTCTCTGTATGAACGGATTAAATTGAAAATTTGGAAGATTTGACTATTTGAGCATATTCAGATCAGATCACAGGTAATGTATGTTTTTAAAGAGATTAATTCCGAAACACATTGCAAAAATCTGCATAACTTTACATTGCTTGTGGGTTGTTGTTTTTTTTTTTGCCGCTTTGAGTAAATGCAATTACCTGCCACATTGAGACCAAATAATTAAGTTAAATCTTGTAGTTATCTTGTAGTAAGTGAAGAAGAAGCAGGAACACCTGGATAGAGTATCAGACAGCAAGACAACAAACGATGAGCCTCTGTTTGATGCCTCACATAAAATGACCGACTGAGGCCAGACAAAGCGAGGGCAGTGGCACCTGCTGCAGGTTCAGAAGGGTCAGAAACAAACCAGGCTCTATAATAAGACTTTCTCTCCTCTCAAACTCGTCCCAACGACAACTCTGTGCTTCACACAAAAACCTCTCATTTCACTTTACTAAAGCTGATGTGTATGATGTGTAAAAAACAAACGCAACGCATTGCAACCAAATGTAGTATTTTCTTATTTATTTTCTTATGAGACAAATGTTTCTGTCCTTCAGTGCTAATGAGAAAAATCTTAGAGAAGATTGAATCAGGTATGTACGGATCTGTGAGTCTGTGAACGTTCCGTAACGTAATTCCTCTGACAGCAGACAGCCGTCGGGCCCCCTGCAGGGGCATCGTGACTGAAGAGTTCAGGACTGTGTGGATGAAACTGAATCCACACTCCTCGCTGCCTCCTCCAGTATGCAGGCTGATTTACAGCCAAGTGCACTCAGTGGCCAGATGACAAACACGGACAATACACAGGCATCTTAAAACAGCATTTATTACATCTTTTAGTATTGTCCTGCACATTTTCACACACTTTAACTCATCTGTGTTTTTTTTTCTTTAGCTGCTGTTTATGATGGTTTGAAATGTTTCTTGTCCAAACGACGACAGAGGCACATCTCCCTGACAAATCCTCTTGCAGAGGACATGGTTTGAAAAGAGGAAGTTCCACACACCGAAAAGCTTTCATTAAATTGTTTTAGACCAAAGTAAAAAATCCTGTAGCTGACTTTAACCACTCTGTGTTGAGTCGTGCGGAGTTTCTATCTTTTCAAACTGTCTGTGAACCAAAATATCTTCACTGTCCTTTCCCACAATAACATGGTCCCATGTTGCAAAGAAAAAGTTAAGTTTTGTTTTACTGAATAGTCACTTTAGTAATACAGATCATGTGATTAAACTTACCAATCTTAAAGATTCATTTTTACAAAGTCGTCAGCATAGTTGTTTAAATTAGGCTTATATCCAATTGAGTCTTGTGCTTTTAGTTTAGTTGAAATACTAACATTCCATTATCATATACAGTCTGTGTGTTTATCAGTCTGTGTAGGAAATATGTGACAAATTGTTCATATAACGTCTAATATAAGGGGACTTTAAGATGATGGAAACTGTGTAAAGCAACTTTCAGACGGGGGGGGGGGGCTGGATAAAGGAAGGACCTGCGTATTGCTTATTGTTATTACTGAGGAAGCTGCCAGCTGTGGGCCCCTCATATGCACCACTGTCTGTATTCCTGTGTCTCAGCAGGCCTTTGATCAGGTAATTGCCCCTCGGCCCCTGGAGTTCGCATCCCCCATATGTCGCTATGGCGACCACCTCTCCAGCGTACATCTGTGTGTCCCCGGCGCCACCTTTTTAAGATGGACTTGCGTATATGTTATGGGGCTGCGATTGACGGAGGGAAAGGGCAGCATGGTGTCACAAACAGCACGTCCCCCACTTCAGCTTCTCTTTTATTACTGGTTGCGTATGATGACTAACATGTCTCCCTCACAGTGAGTCTGTCTGTCTGCCTGCCTGTCTGTCTGTCTGTCTACCCTCTTCATCAGCGATGCTGCCCATATCTGTGTTGGTGGTGATGCTCGGGGGGGGGGGGGTTCTGTTGTGAAAACACACTGTCTATCAAGGTCTATCAAGGTTAAACTCACACTGACAAAGTTATTTTCACAAAGATGTGCATATTGAAACTCCTGAACATATAGAATATCTCTCAATATTTCTATAAGAACAAATGTTTCTGCCACCCCCACCTGACTGCTCCATGTTCTTACAGCTCATCACTGAAGCTGGATGAGTTGCTTGAAAATGTTCATCAAAAGACTGTTTATTTAAGAGCTGAGTCAAAATGAGACAAAGCCGACCTGTCTCCCATTTACAGGGGAATGTATGTCCCTCACAGAGGTGGGTAGCAGATGTTTTTGTTTGTGTGACAGTCCTGACAATCATTGTCATATAGAGACAGCACAATAGAGGATTTGGAGACGACACAGTGAGCAGTGTGAAGCAGGGCTTTGCAGTCATTGAATGAAAATACATTGTATGGAAATGTGCTGTTTTTGTTTTTCTTGTTTTTTTTATTTCTACATGAAGTTGTAAACTTTTAGAGCATGAACAGTAGATAAGAGTGGAGACAGGCTGTGGCGATTGTTGTGTTAATGTGATATTTCAAGGTCACATCTTCAAAACCTTTTTTCCAAGTCCAGAATCCACAGACACTCAGTTTACAGTGATTTAAGTGTCGCGTTTAATCAGCTGAAATGTGACATTTTCATTCATTTGTTGATGTTGAATTTCAAAGAGTCTGTGCACTGACGTAAATGATGAACAGTCAAACCATCATTAAAACGGCCTCTTTATTGAACATTACAGAACATGATGAGGAACATGGAGCTTCAGTCAGACACAGATGGATCTGTGGGAAACAGCCTATTGAAGGTGAGGGTGACTATCAACATTAATGTTCTCTCCACTCACGTTGCTCTTCCTTCAGAACTTTATTCTCTCTGTTCCACCCTCACAGGCTGATGGGTGTCTCTCCGGCTGCTTTCCCCCGCTCCCAGAGTCAGTGCTGCAGACGGGACAAAAAGCTGGAGCATCACGGTCTGCAGAAATGACACTTTAGGATTTTCTTGAAGGCGCTCTGGAAGTCTTTGTTGAAGTAGGCGTAGATGATGGGGTTGAGTAAAGAGTTGGAGTATCCCAGCCAGTTGATCACATCCTCCAGCCAGGGGGGCATGTAGCACGACTCCAGGCAGAAGGGCATCACCAGGGCCACGATGAAGAAGGGCAGCCAGCAGAGGATGAAGGTGCCCATGATGATGCCCAGAGTCTTCACCGTCTTGCGCTCGCGTGCCAGCGCGATCTTCCGCTTGGCCTCGGTCGCCTTCTCGTGCCGGCTCTCGAACAGCGGCACGGAGCTCGGGGTGTTGGGCAGCGGCAGGTTCCCCTTGGAGCTGCTGTGGACCTCGATGATCTCCAGAGACTCGCCGTCGTCCGCGTGCCTCACGGCGCCGTTGGTGCTCGGCAGCGGCCGCGGCTCCACGCTGCGTTTCCAGCTCTTCGCCTGCGCGTCTCCCGCTGCCTTTTTGTGGAAGAGCGCGGGAGACAGCGCCAAACAGGAGTCGGACACTTTCTTCCTCTCCGTTTTACGCACCGTCTTCCTGATCCGGAACCGCGCCGCTTTGAATATCCGCCCGTACAGGACCAGCATCAGCGTCAGGGGGATGTAGAAAGCCCCGAACGTGGAGTAGATGGTGTACCAGGGGTCCTGTCTGATCTTACACTGGCTGGGGTTCACCCTGTCCCCCGCCATGCTGTTGGGCTGCGAGCGCATGATCAGCATCGGCGGCACCGAGATGGAGAAGCCGACCAGCCAGGTGACGCTGATGAGGACCGCGGCTCTCCTCGGCGTCCGCTTCTTCAGGTAGTCTATGGGCTCCGTGATGGCCCAGTATCTGTCCAGCGCGATGGCGCACAGGTGCAGGATGGAGGAGGTGCAGCACAGCACGTCCAGGGAGATGAAGATGTCGCACGGGACCTGCCCGAGAGTCCACCGGTTCAGCACCTGGTACAGCGCCGCCATGGGCAGCACCAGCACCGACACCATCAGGTCGGTGACGGCCAGAGAGCCGATCAGGTAGTTGGCCACGTTCTGGAGAGTGCGCTCCAAGGCGATGGCCGCGACCACGCAGGCGTTCCCGAAGATTGCGCACAGGATGAGCGCGCCGAGCAGGAAGGAGGTGACCACCTGGTAACTCAGCTTCACCCCCTGCTCCTCGCGGCCAACGCTTCTGTTGGACGCGTCTCCAAACTGCGGCCACGCCGTCGTGTTGGTCGCGTTCTCCATCGCCTGGACGTGACGTGGACGTGTTCGGGGAGCGCGCTCACTCACTCGCTGGACGGTCCGGTGCGCACGGCGGCGTGGCTCCGCGCGGGGCGCATAGCGGAGTGAGGCGCTGCGCAGGCGGTGAACTGTGGCTCTCGGCTGCAGACGGCGAATGACGCCGCGTATTTATACCTGTGATGGAAAATGCGTCATGTGTCCGTGAGGATGGAACCGAGTGTGACTGAGTGCGTCCGCTCACTTCAGCCCCGCATTATTTAACTTCAGCCCCGCATTATTCAACTGCAGCCCCGCATTATTCAACTGCAGCCCCGCATTATTCAACTGTAGTCCCGCATTATTTAACTTCAGCCCCGCATTATTCAACTGCAGCCCCGCATTATTCAACTGCAGCCCAGCATTATTCAACTGTAGTCCCGCATTATTCAACTGTAGTCCCGCATTATTCAACTGTAGTCCCGCATTATTCAACTGTAGTCCCGCATTATTCAACTGCAGCCCCGCATTATTCAACTGTAGTCCCGCATTATTTAACTTCAGCCCCGCATTATTCAACTGCAGCCCCGCATTAGTCAACTTCAGCCCCGCATTATTCAACTGCAGCCCAGCATTATTCAACTGTAGTCCCGCATTATTCAACTGTAGTCCCGCATTATTCAACTGTAGTCCCGCATTATTCAACTGCAGCCCCGCATTATTCAACTGTAGTCCCGCATTATTCAACTGCAGCCCCGCATTAGTCAACTTCAGCCCCACATTATTCAACTGTAGCCCCGCGTTATTCAACTGCAGCCCCGCATTATTCAACTGCATTATTTATTATCATTATTATTTATTTTTTACTACTTTTTTCTATTATCTGTTTAATACACACTGCTATCCCTGTGGCTGCTGTAACGCTGAAATTTCCCCAATGTGGGAAGAATAAAGGTATATCTTATCTTATCTTATCTTATTCAACTGTAGCCCCGCGTTATTCAACTTCAGCCCCGCATTATTCAACTGTAGCCCCGCGTTATTCAACTTCAGCCCCGCATTATTCAACTGTAGCCCCGCATTATTCAACTGTAGCCCCGCGTTATTCAACTTCAGCCCCGCATTATTCAACTTCAGCCCCGCATTATTCAACTGTAGCCCCGCGTTATTCAACTTCAGCCCCGCGTTATTCAACTTCAGCCCCGCATTATTCAACTGCAGCCCCGCGTTATTCAACTGTAGCCCCGCATTATTCAACTGTAGCCCCGCGTTATTCAACTTCAGCCCCGCATTATTCAACTGTAGCCCCGCGTTATTCAACTTCAGCCCCGCATTATTCGACTGTAGCCCCGCATTATTTAACTTCAGCCCCGCATTATTCAACTGCAGCCCCGCATTATTCAACTGCAGCCCCGCATTATTTAACTTCAGCCCCGCATTAGTCAACTGCAGCCCCGCATTAGTCAACTGCAGCCCCGCATTATTCGACTGTAGCCCCGCATTATTTAACTTCAGCCCCGCATTATTCAACTGCAGCCCCGCATTATTCAACTGTAGTCCCGCATTATTCAACTGCAGCCCCGCATTAGTCAACTTCAGCCCCGCATTATTCAACTGCAGCCCCGCATTAGTCAACTTCAGCCCCGCATTATTCAACTGTAGCCCCGCGTTATTCAACTGCAGCCCCGCATTATTCAACTGTAGCCCCGCATTATTCAACTGTAGCCCCGCGTTATTCAACTGCAGCCCCGCATTATTCAACCTCAGCCCCGCATTGTTCAACTGCAGCCCGCATTATTCAACTGCAGCTCCGCATTATTCAACTGTAGCCTCGCATTATTCAACTTCAGCTCCGCATTATTCAACTGCAGCGGAGAAAGAGGAGACAAAGTCTCAGCTTGTTTCACGGAATAAGAATAAAAGTTTGTCACTTGGTTAAAATGGAGTTTATCAAAGTTTTGTAATGTGGCACGTGCCACATTGTGTCACACTGTGTCACACTGTGACGTTAAAGTGTTGGTGTTGTGTAATTGTGTGTCTCAGGCCTGAACCTGTGGTGCGTTTAATGACCGGGACCTTCCAGCTGCATGACGCACCTGACAAGGTGTTCGCTTCTTTCTCTGGAGCTGAACCCAGCGCACTGACGCCGACAGATGTGTCACTGCCCCCTAGCGTTTGTCTGCTTTCATAGCAATTACAAAATCATAACGTGATTTTTTTTTAATTAAGTCAATGTATCACAAATTAATAAATAATTGAAACAATGATAGATGGACCATTATGTTAGAGATTTCTTTGAACTGTCAAATTAAAGCTCACTACATTCATCTGTTTATCCAGGTTATAATATGATTTCAGTGTCATTATTTTCAAAGGAAATGTGACTTTTTGTTATTCAAAAATGAAACTCCCACTAAGTGGCATCACCAATCATACACATTAATAATCTGACTGATTTCTTCAGTCTGGCTGCATTAACCTCCCAGCCATTTATTGCAGGGCCTCTGTTGACCTGAGCTTCAAACACAAGTGCAGGTACAAGTGCACCTTATCACATTTAATTATAAATGTCATGGTAACTTAGGAGTTAACTAATGTGCTATAGGCTTTAAAAAAGTCTGAAAACCATTTCGGGTTTATATTTTTCAGTGTTCAAGTGTTGATTAACATTTTGCAGTGTGTTAATTTTAATATGTCATAACCACAGATTTGTTTTGGTTTGGTCTCTTATCCTCTGTTAGTGGAGAACAGGAGGGTCTTTGGTCTATGCTGCCTGCCGTAGTCTTCTATCTTGTATGACGTCACAGCCGTATTTAAAGCGACAGCTTGTTTTATTTTTTGTAACTGTCATACTAACAATTTCTTTGTTAGTTGATGATTGAATTAATTAAAAGATAATTGGTTGCTGATAACAACTGATGTGTCCACTAATTTTCTGGTTCCAGTTTCTGGAATGTGATGATGTGCAGTTTTCCTCACTGACCATGTGTGGTTCTCATACACCTCCATCCCTGATGGCTCCACCTGCCTCCTCTCCTCTGCCCAGCAGACGCTTCTTCACCTGCAGAGGTGAGTCTGTCAGGGTGTCACGTGGTTCCACAGGCGTGTCCTCTGTTGTCATCCATGAGGATGAAATGTAAAAGAAAAGTTAGGAAGCTCAGAGATGACTGACAGTCAATGGTCACATTCCAAATCTCTTGTTAATTTTCTTTACGTGGAAAATAAGTTAATGAGGACTAACGTGTTGCATTGTGTTGGCTTTTTTATTGCAGGTGTGTGATTGGAGTATACACCCGTTCCCTTATTTCAATTTAAACACGTGGGGTGGTTGTGTTTGTTGGTTTTTTTGTGTTATTGGAGATGGATGACACACTGTGACATTGCGCATTAATGAGCAGTGTGTGTGTGTGTGTGTGTGTGAGATCAGGCGTGTGACGATGAGACAGTCAGCAGACAGTTAACAGACAGTGAAGATACGGGGGGGAAGGGGGGGGGCGTTGACGACGCGTCCTGCCGTTGGCTCCTCGGATTCCTCCTGACGCGCGGCGGAAGACGGAGGAGCCTCCTCCCTCTCGGCCTTCAGGAGGGGCTGAAGGTGACTCTCCTCTCGGCTGGGATGCGCAGGCAGCTGCTGGGGGTCCGTCCGGCCCGCGTCACGCTCCTGCTGCCGGGGCTCTGAGCACCATCCGAAACCTGTGACCCCGCAGCCGCTCCTCCTCTTCTCCGCAGAGGACGCTGCAGCGGTCCGCGTCCCTCTGTCTGTCTGTCTGTCTGTCTGTCTGTCTGTCTGTGTGTCTGTCTGCGGGCTCTGGCGGTGGCTGTGTATGCATGTGTTCTGCACCGTGCGGGCGGAAAAAGCGCCCACGGTCCGCAGGGAGCATCTTCCCCATCAGCAGAGCGGCGCAGGCGGAGCCGGAGCGCAGGGAGCGCCGGGAGAGCAGGGACAGCGCGGAGGGAGCGGTGGACGGCAGCAGGATGGTGAGTGCTCACACACCTGCTCTGCGTCAGGGACACACACACACACACACACACACACACACACACACACACACACACACACACACACACACTCCTCATCTCTCCCGGTCACCACTATTATTATTATTATTATCATTATTGTTACTATTGTTATTATTATTGCTAGTATTATTACTGTTATTACCATTATTATTATTATTATTATTATTATTATTATTATTATTATTGTTGTTGTTGTTATTATTGCTGCAGCAACAGTAACGTGCTGTAATTCTCCTGCAGACTGTGCAGGAGTTCAACACCCTGGTGGCGCTGTACCGGGAGCAGGTCATATCCATCGGGGAGAGCTCTGCAGACTGCCCGGCACTGCGGGCTCACATGCACCACACGCGGACCAGAGGCTGCTCCATGGCCCAGGCAGCACACCAGGACCTGGCCGCCATGTCCATCTCAGGGTAAAGCATCAGGAAGCCAGACTCACTATACACACACACACACACATATATATGTGTGTGTGTGTGTGTGTGTGTGTGTGTGTGTGTGTGTATATATATATATAAAATGTCAGATAACACTGTGCATCTTCGGGCTGTGTGCCAGTGAGTGTGTATATATACACACACACACACATATATATATATGAAATTATTATAAGAATGAGATATGATAAAATAAATCAAAAAAATAAAAGTTGTAGCAAATTGTTAAATGGCAAGTTATTTGCTCTTGATGAAAACTAGTGGACAAATACTTTTCTAACCTCTTCCTCTCTGTCCTCCTCTCTCCCTCCTCCTCCTCCTCCTCCTCCTCCTCCTCCTCCTCCTGCTGCTGCTGCTGCTGCTGCTGCAGCCCAGAGGATGGAGAGATTCACCCCGAGATCTGTCGGCTCTTCATCCAGCTGCAGTGCTGCCTGGAGATGTTCGTTACAGAGATGCTCAAATCCATGTGCCTGCTGGGGGTGCTGCAGCTGCACAGAAAAAGTACCTCCACTGAGTCGCTGTCCGACAACATGTAGACAACATGTAGACAACATGTAGACAACATGTAGAGAAAAGAGTGTTTTTTGTTTAAACTCTTCATTTGGTTTAATTGCTGAACATTGTGGGTGTCATCAAATCAATAAGATAAGGGACAAAAAAAGTATTTCCAAATTACAGGTGTCGTATTTGATTTGTGAGTTTTGTGATGATGTGGTTGATGTCGTGTTTGTTGGGTCCTTAAGGGACGGACTCGGAGCCGAAGGTGGACTTCCGGATGGATGAAAGCTCCGATGTCCCCATCCTGGAGGACCGATCCTCCTCTCCCATAGACTTCCCTCAAGAGCAGTGGTTGGTGGGAACCGATATTGAAAACATCGAGAGGTACAGTGTCTTTAAACTGAATTATCTTTCACTGTTGCCAAACTCGCGAGTGATTCACGGCTCCGTCCTCACAGAGATATGCGGGAGATGCGAAACTTACTCAGCAAACTCAGGGACACGATGCCATTGCCACTGAAAAACCAAGGTATGTGCCGTGTGTGGTGGATGAATCATTAATATGACAGAAGAAGGAGGCTGCCAACACAACTGCTGAGAAGATGAATGTTATTTTTGCGACGATGTGGATAAGTGCGACTTGGTAACGTATGTGTTTGTTCCAGATGACAGCAGCTTGTTGAACCTGACTCCTCAGCCGCTGAACCGACAGAGGAAGAGACGTTTCCCTGGACTCTGCTGCATGGTGTCAGGCTGAGACTCTGACAGCAGCACCACACACACACACACACACACACACACACTTTATTTACATCTATGAAGAGATTCTTTAATCTGACCTCGTTTTATTCTCATTTACTTTTTAAACATTTTATCCATAAAGTCTGAAACAATAACCTCGTGATCCCGGTTTCCTTTTTGATCCCATTTGTTGTTCTCACCTACACATTTTCCCCTTTTTTTCTTTATCTGCAACTTGACTTGAATTTTTTTCATTCATTAATCTTCACATATAATTTTCTCCTGATCTCTGTGTTGTTTTCTATAAGGAACGATAGGAGATGTACATATTCAGGCTATGCACAGGCGTTTGTAGTTTTCAGGTGTCTCGCTGTACTCGTGTCCCACCTCCATGTCTGAATGTCTCACTGCAGTGTGAGCTGTTTTAGTCTGAACATCTTCCTGACAGGTGAGTCTCCTCATACCTGTGTGCTGTGACGTCACGTCGACAAAGCAGCTCATCTACACTATGATGGTGCAAATGCATAACTGGCTCCTATAATTACGACACTTCTCTGGCCATAGAATAAGAATAAGCCTGTAAAATAAACACTATGACAGAAAAGAAAAATCCGTTTCGAAGCTTTGCCGAAACGCCCCTGATAGTTTTACCTCCTCAGACTTTTAACCCTTCTGATGTAAATGACTCTTTGACCTGTAATCTATCGCCACCTTCAGGACAAACGCCACATTTTAGCTTTAACAGTGTATATTCCCGTGGTCGCAGCCTTCAGGGAAAACTAACACGGCTTTAAGTCTTGACTGCTGTGCTGCACATCATTTGCAGTCTGCCCTGAAAAAAAGAGCGTGTTTTACATCACAAGGGCTTTGCAGATGTTCCACATACAGTATTAGCACAACTGAAGAAGCCACACACTTAATTAAACTCCATTCCCCGCCTGATTCTACTAGAGCCATTTCCTCATTGAATGTAAGTGCAGTGTAGTTGGTAAATTTTGTGTTTGTGGTTTTTCCTTTAATTATCATTTTCATGAATGTAGTTACTGTGGTGATGTTGAACTGCTAAATTCTCTGTTTTTATGGCATGGTATATGACTCAGGCTCAGTCGCGTGTCGTTAATGTGTCCTGCAGTGTAGAAACTCTACAGCTTTAACCGGTATGTACAGCATAGGACATTTTATATTGTGAATAAAGTTTTATATGGAAATATGAAATGATTGTCTTCAACTTCAAAGGAATTAGGGATAACTAATATAATGTAGTGTGGTCACGTAATCTTAGCAGGAAAGGCTGAAAACACTGTTCCAAAATAAGTGAATAATGTTCCTACAGCACAAATTAAAATGTACGGTTCTGCACGGTTCCAGTCATTAAGTCATTTTTTTCAAAGTAGTTATTATGTATCTTTCTATAACATTTTATAAAATGTTAGACATTTAGTTAGCAACCAGAAATCAATTGCATTCACGAAGTTAAACTCAAAACAAATCATGTCATAGTCTTTCAGCTGTTTGTGGTTGTGTGAACATGTTGTTACAGGCAGTTCTGTTGGTGTGTTTTTTTTTAAATCTACAATATGCTGCGATTTGTTTTTTTTTCCTGCCCGATTGTGCAAATACTTGAAGATTTAGTGAGAACGAGTTTTTTTTTCCTCCCTTCGGTATGTTAAACTGTCAAGTGTTAAGCTCAAACATCTGGATTATGTTTCTGAAGTTGGGAAACTCCAGAGCTCTTCCCGTAACAACAAGGAGCAACAGCATTATGTAAGAATTTTATTGCTGTATTTATTGTTGTTATTAATGTTTCTTTGGTTTTGTTGGACATGGGTTGTGTAACGTAAGTCACAAACTGGCAGGATGCTCCTGAGGAAAAAGAAAAAAGTGAGGGTGGTTTTATAGCGCTGTCGTCAAAGCACAGACTCAGAGTCAGAGTCAGAGTCAGACTCAGAGTCAGATTCAGCTCTGTCTGCAGAGCAGAGCCAGCTGACGGAGAGGAGTCTCACCACCGAGCCTGAAGGTACAAACCAAAGCAACACAAAGGAGCTGTGACGGTGTACGTCTTCATATCTGCTGAGGAGCACGACATTACATGTGGTGAGTCACATCTTCTTCTTCACCTTAGAAAATAAATCTTGTGCAATTTCATTGTTCCTATCACAACAATAATAATAAAGGCCTCTCCTCTAAATGTAGGGTTCGGGTTATTGCAACTTTTTGCCTTATTCCCTTTAATATTGTTGCCTTGATCGCTTCTGTATTTTAAACAAATGAAATCTGTTTTGTCTGTTTGTTTCAGTGAGGAAAAAGCTTTACTGTTTTGCCTGACTTCTTTTCAGAATCTGTGGAATCAGCTGCGATGGCTGCGTGCAGACAGCTGGTCCTGCTGCTGCAGCTCCTCAGCTGCATATCAGCTGCTCTGGCCTGTTTCTGTGACCGATACCCCTGGAGCTCCTGGTCCACCTGCTCCAGGACCTGTAACCATGGTGTACAGCAGAGGGCCAGGTCAGACAGCGCAGACAGTTACAAACAACAACACTTTCATCGAGAGTTATTTCACCTGCTGTGGTTTTCATACTTTTACTGACAGAGCATTCAGGTTTGAGGATTATTACTGGAAGAGCAGCTGCTCTGCGCTGTGTGAGAGATTCGACAGGAGGGCCTGTAACGAGCAGGCCTGTCCAATCAACTGCCTGCTGACAGAGTTCGGGCTTTGGTCCGACTGTTCGCCCTGCGCCAAGAAACAGGCAAGACGCTCGCGGGTCACACTGCAGAACGCTGACACACACTCGCACTGTGGGTCTGTTGCTGTTCCTTAATACACTGCCTCCCTGTCATGCCGTTGCCGTAGTTTCGAACCCGGTCCTTGGAGAGGCCGGCTCAGTTTGGTGGATCAGACTGCAGCGTGGAACTGGCAGAGGAGAGACCTTGTTACCCCTCCACAGAGTGTAAGCTGGCAGCCGTCGACTGCAGCGGCGACTTCAAGTGTGACAACGGTCAGTGCGGTCTCTCACATGCATACACTGTACAAACGTTTTTGTGTGTTTTTATAATATTAATTATCCAGTTTTATTGAGGGATCGAAGCCGAATCCATTCTAATCTATGAAACAAAAACTTCCATATCTTGGTCTAATAACATTCGCACCCTCTCGTTCTCTCTGCTGCAGGACGATGCATCAACTCCACGCTAACGTGCAACAGGCAGAACGACTGTGGAGATAACTCGGATGAGAAGGACTGTGTCAACCCCACGGTTGTGTGTCCAGTAGAGAAGAGAGTGGCCCCTGGGGCTGACCTGGTGGGCAACGGGTAAGACGAGGGTCAAAAGGTCACTGCTGAGTTTACAGCTGTGGCTTTAATGGGAGTTGGCTCACATTCCTCCCTGCTGCGGTCATAAATTACTCTCCCTTCCCCGCTTGGATTTGCATGTTCCTTGATTTGTGTTTGAAGGTTCGATGCTCTGGCCGAGGAGCCGAGGGGAACGGTGCTGGACAACATGTTTATGGGAGGGAGCTGCATCATCAGGAGGCCACCGACCACACTGCTCTACCACCGAGTCCCTCACAACTTTCAAAGCTTTGACATTAAAGTAACATCATAATAATTTGAGAAATGTTTCGTTGTCAGTGGTTTGCAGAGTCTCTTTTCTTAGCTTCACCTTCACGGTTTAGCAGAATGTACATTGTTGTTGTTGTTGTTGTGAACCTGGGTTTGCTGATGTCATGGCTGTGAAGGTCGGAGTGGTGGAGGACTTCAGCACGGAGCCCCGGCCGCTCCAGACACAGTCCATCAGTGTGAAAACGTCATCTGAGGTCAACAGTCAAGGTTCTTTCTTCTTTCTGTTGGGTCAGAGGTCAAATAAAGACGCTTTAGAAGCTTCGAAGAAACTGGCAAGTGACTCGAACAACAGTCCTCAGCAGTTTACATGATGTAATAATGTAAACGTCAGGATACTCAAACAACTTCCCCAATCCTTTAACCCCCTGTTGTTTCAGGACTCCAAGTTTGTCCGGGTGCACCAGGTCATGCCTGTTTCCACCTTCAGGGTGAAGGAACCAGAAGATCTTGTCCTGTCCCAGCCTTTCCTGCAGTTCCTTCATGCTCTTCCTCTGGAGTACAACTACGCCCTCTACAGGGAGATCTTCCAGCGCTTCGGGACCCATTACTACAGCTCGGGGACACTGGGGGGCCATTATGACCTGCTGTATCAGTACAGGCGAGAGGAGCTCACCAGTTCAGGTACATCAGTTGTGCTATCTATCTCTTTCCCTCTGAACAGCCTCAGGTTTGCTTCATAACACATTTAAAATTTTAAAACCGTATAAGTAAATGCAACATTTCAGTATTTTTTTTTCTCCGCGGGGGCCCTTCACTCCTCCTCTGTGACAGGCGAATCGGAGGAGCACTTCATAGGCTGCCTGGCTCGAGAGACCAGCTGGTCCATCATCCTCTCCAGCCAACACACTGGCCAATCCCCCTGCACTGACACCAGGATGACTCAGAAATATAAAGGTTATATCAGCGCCCCCGTCCCCACAGCGTCTTCTTTCTTAATCCTGCTGTTCTCATCTTCCTGACACTCCCACTACTCGTCTCTGCTCCAGGCTCGTACATCCAGGCATCGGAGAAGTCCTTCTCCACGGTGAGAGGAGGGAGAGCCAGGGAGGCAGCGTCTCTGGCCTGGGAGAGGGAGGGCCCCGCTCCGGACCGGACGTCCTACAGAAACTGGGCCAAGTCTCTCCTCGACAACCCAGCTGTGGTCGAATACAAGGTTTGATATCAGGCTTCTTGCTCCGGATCACCGGAACGTCTTGAAATGATAATCTGATCTAATCTGAAATAATGATCTGATTTCTGTGTTGGGTTTGTGCGTGTTCATCCAGCTGCAGCCCCTCATCGGTCTGGTTCGGGGGATCCCCTGTGCTGTCACAAAGAGGAGACACCTGAGGAAGGCCCTGCTGCAATACCTGGACGAGTTCGACACTTGCAAGTGCGCACCATGTCCAAACAACGCTAGACCCGTTCTCTCTGGCACAGAGTGCAAGTGTGTTTGCCAGACAGGCACCTTCGGCCCCAACTGTGAGAGACGGGCCCCCGACTATACATCAGGTACAGTACGAGGTGAAAACCTGCAGAACACAGCGATTGACTGAATTTTAACAAAAATAACTTACAAAATACTACATCTGACAATAAATTTGTCAACAGTAGCAAGACCCAACACATTTTCAATAATAAATACTGCAATATGATGATGATGATGATGATTATGATTATTATTGTTATTATTATTGTTGTTGTTGTTGTTGTTGTTGTTGTTATAGTTTAGTAGTTTAGCATTCACTCTGAAACGGCGTCTTGTGTCATGTGTCATGTCCACAGAGGTGGTGGATGGTTACTGGAGCTGCTGGGGGCCGTGGAGCCGCTGTGGAGCTTCGATGAAGAGGCATCGGAGGAGGCAGTGTGATAACCCCGCCCCCCTCAGAGGGGGAGGGGCCTGCGGTGGAGCTGACAGACAGGAGGAGCCATGTCACATCTCCATCTTTGAAAGGTTTGACTCTGAAGGAGGAAACAGACGATTTCCTGTAACCAACACGAATCGAGTCAGAGCAGACTGACGTCGTTAAAATGTTTCATGTTGTCATGTTGTCATGTTGTCATGTTGTCATGTTGTCATGTCCAGACAGGAGACCTGTGACAACGATGACGACTTCACTGTGGGATGGAGGGAGGAGCTGCCTCCAGGCGTACAGGGCTGCCTGAGGCCACAGCGACCGGCCAACAGCTTCCTCAGGGTAACGACTAACCATCAGGGTAAAGACCACCTCTGACAACAGCGCCCCCTAGGTAAAGACAATTTCTTCTTTGTATTTGTCCTCCCCTTCCACAGAAAGCGAAGCAGTACTACGACTTTGGTGAGGACGAGGAGTTCCAGTGCTTCACTGGATTTGACCTGGAGGGGTTTCAGTTCATCAACTGTCTTCCTGATGGGACCTGGAGTCCGCCCAAAGGAAAATGCATCAGTGAGCTCATTTTTGAACCGTCCTCTCAGCAGTCTGTGGCCTCTGTGTTTATTTAAAGATTTTAAATTTAAACCCACTTTGTCACCGTGCCTCCAGGGAATCTCTGCCTTCCCCCCGAGGTCCCTGATGGGATGTCGCTGTTCCCAGACAAGGACGACTACATAGTGGGCGAATCGGTGGGGTTGAACTGTAACGAGAGGGGTCTGGTGCCTCAGCCACGGAGCATCTTCAGATGCAGCAGCAGTCTCACCTGGGAGCCGCCGTTACCGGCTGACCTACGCTGCACTGATGGTACGGTCGATTTAATAAACATCTCAGACAAACAGGACGTCAGGGAAATCCTGATGCAGACAGGAATAAAGATCTACATATCATATTCTATATACTGTATTATATTCTATATACTGTATTATATTCTATATACTGTATTATATTCTGTATACTGTCATGGATGTCTGATGTCCCACTGTGTAGAGGAACCATATGTTCCTGATGGTCAGTGTGGACCGGGACAGAAACTCCAGAACTCCCAATGTGTCTGTGTGGAGCGGGAGAGCTGCCTGTGAGTATCTATCAGTTCCTCTCTAACTTATACTAATCTACTTTTTTTTTCTTTTTCATTGCGTCTTGTGTTGTCAGTATAACTACAGTATATATATGGGTAATTGTGCGTGTTGTGCAGATCACAACCAGCGAGCCTCTGCATCCTGAACGTAGACGTCGGCGTCACCGTGTCGATGTCCCTCTGCTCCTTCCACGCCGGCCGTTGCCATGGTGATCCCCTCTTCTTCGTCAGCGAGGGCGAATGTGACACATCCGATTCAGAGAAAGTGGAGTGGGCCAAGTTCAGAGCCCAGATGTCCTCCAAGAGCTCTGTTAAGGAGCCCTGTGGTCTGGACACTTGTTATGAGTGGGAGACTTGTTCAGGTGAGTTCGACACACACACACACACACACACACGTATATAACATCTGCATGGGGCAGAGTGACGGACAGAGACCAGAACTGTCGTCTCTCCTCAGTGTTAAAGAAGTGTGAGTGCAGAGCTGCTCGGGACTGTGCCAGAGCTGAAGATCACATGTTCTGCATGAAGCTGACTCGGACGCAGCGGACTCGCAGTCTGGACCTGTGCTCCATGGCGGCCCTCAGATGTGCCAGCTACCAGTTTGAGATTCTCAATGAGGGCGTGTGTGAGTCCAGATGATTCCACCAAAACGTCTCATGTGGCCGTTTTAAATACATGTTTCACGCACAAAACCACACAACAGGAGAAAAGACAGAAAAAAATACAGACCAACAACTGTCCCCTCCACATGATCAATACTGAGAAGAATGGAACAGCTGGGTTTCAGCCACTGGCCTCACTTGATCCAGTAGTAACATCTAATTCCATAAACAGACTGGAATCCACCACACAATGTTCTTCACATCCAATAAAAAAACTTTTAAAATGTTGTTTTAATTATTTTTCCCATCACTTACATATTTGTATATATACTTTCTTTTTTAACCTCACCTGTTTAATCATGAGATTATTAACTTTAAACTGACCTAGAAGCAGTATCCATACACTCTGATATAACAATGAAACATTATTTTATTTCTGTATTTTATGTCGTTATTGAGTTAAAAGGCCCAGTAACAATACTACTGTAAAAACACTGTGAAGTTAAATAAAGAAGAAATCAACATACACAAAGAATAGTCAGAAAAGTGTTTGTATTAACAACCTTTAACAGAATAACAGTATTCATCTGGATTATTTTTTATCTAACCTTAAGAACACACTGGTCTTTTCTCTGTGTGGATTACAGAGGAAGCTATTTACATTTACATTCTAGTATGAAACGATTTGTTTCTATTTACAGTTCAGTCGATGCATTAACATCTTTATTCTGGACAAGCCTCGATCCTGATCACGTTCACCTGTTCTCCTGCACACCTCCTGGCCCCCGCCACACATTCACTCATCGTTACGTTGACGCCGCCGTCGTTAACGCACACGGGGGCGGAGTCTTCCGGGCAGTCTGACGCGTCCTGGCATACACATTTTCTCAATGACTCTGAAATTGAAAAAAAAACAAACATTGATTAAAACATCCAAACACAGCTGTTTTTTTTTTTTTTTTTTAAATCATATTATTGACAAGTTGTAAGAGTCGACTCACCCTGACAGACTGTCCCTGGTTTACAGTCCTCACAGGATGTGAACGTCTCCTCCGGCCACTTGCAGGCGCTGTTCTGGGCCAGTGTGAAGCTGCGGCCCACACACCGCAGAGCTCCCAGCTGACACACTCCCAGTAAACGGGCCTGACCCGAACCCAGTGTGGCACACAGCTGCAGAGACGCCCTGACAAAACCAAACACAACATCACAATCATCATCAGACTCAGACTCAGACTCAGACTCAGACTCAGACTCAGGCGGGACATGTCCCCACATGAAGAGTCCAAAGACGTCTGAAATAACACACTCACGGGCACTGGTACGGCATTTTACACACACACTCGCTTTTCCCTACGTTCTCCCACACTTTACACCTCAGGCCGGACGGAGGAGCCACAACTGTGGGCGCTGAGAGGAAAACATTAGCATTAATAACCAAATAACCTGAATATCTTTTTTTTTTTTTTTAACTGCAGGTGGAGACACTGAACACTGAAGTGATGCACCTGCTTCACAGTAGACCCCTGCTGGAGATGGAGACCACTGCAGACTGGGACTGCAGATGGTCTCTGGCACGTCTCCGGCCAACACCGACCCCGAGGGACAGGACAACCACACCCTGTCTCCAATCTGATAGGACGCGTTAGTGGGCGTGGCTATGATGTCACTGTTGAGTAGGGGAAACGCACACATGGAACCTGGGACAACAACAGGAAGTGAGGTAAAACACAAAGTTACTGGGATTTGTTTCTTGTAGCTGTGTGTGGAGACCCCTGTAAACTGCATCTGGATTCACGTTTCCATTCATGTACAGATGTACAAAAATACTACAACAGAGAGCGAGGACGTACTTTGACAAACTCTGAAGTTACTGGTGTTTCCTGCTGTTGTCCAGGTCTGGTCCTCAGTGCAGCGAGCCACAGCGTCTCCAGCGAGGTAGTATCCGTCTATGCAGGAGTACTCCACCGCATTTCCCACCAGGTAGAAATCCTTAGGGTTCTGAGAGGAGAAGCTCAGACGTTATGCCCAAAGAACCTGTGAGTTGATATTTACCTGTGTTAGAAGATACAGTTTTAGTCGGCGTGTTTGCCTGGATGAATCCATTCCGGAGGTTTGGAGGAGAACCACATGTCTTTGGTGGCGTCACTGTGAGGCTGAAGCACTGAGGCTCCATCATCCTGCCAACAAACAGTTAACATTAGTAAACATTAACGTTTCAGTGCCTTTTCATTTCCTGCGTGTCCGTCCTCACTGTAAATACTGGATGTCCGGGTCCTCGCAAGGCCTCTGCTCCCTGTGTAGTCCAACGCAGTGGTGTCCTCCTCCGCTAGGAGCCGGATTGTTGCAGCTACGCGTTCTTGACCTTTGACCTCCAGAGCAAGATCCCCAGGAGGACCAGCAGCTCCAGCTGCCATGGACCACCCCTGAAAGACGGAGCAGAGTTTCTGCTTCCTGTGTGAAGGCGTGTCTACTTCCTGTCACGGTAACATGACACTTCAACTCTACACCTTTAACGTCCTTTTAAAGATACATACAACTTTTGCACTGTTTATAAAACTAGTTTCCAGTTTGTCTTTTATTTCATTCAGCTTCAGGAGATTACAGTAAGATCTTTTTCCCTGTATGACCTTTGAACCGCTGGCTGAGACCGATTTGATCAGGTTTCTTTTTTCTGATAACGAATGAGCGAAATAATAAATATAAAGCTGTCGTTCACCAGGTTGCTCTCCGGTCACAGCTCCGTTCTCACAGGCTCGTCCTGAGGTTCCTGGTCTGCAGGCACAGCGACACTCGGAGCCCGTCAGCAGCGGCTGGCCGTTGTTCTGACACGGTCGGCAGTGGCAGGGATGCTCCTCAGCCAGGTGCTCCTCAATGGCTCTTTTCAGGTGGAGCTTCTTTAACCCCGCACACTGCACCTCCTTCACCAGCTCATACAGGGGACGCAACTGGAACGCAAATCGACAAAACGGTTATCCAGGTATCTGTGGAGCATCTGTCCTGTGCAGAGGCTCATTCACCTTTAGGTTGATGACTACAGGAAAGTGTTTGACAGATGACGCCCAGTTCTCATACACCTCTCCGTTAGCTTCTGGTTTCTCCAGATCCAGAAACGTCAAAGCACTTATGAACGACGGATCTCCACCAAAGACGTTGACCTTAATGGGCATCTTGTTTACACTGCGACCTATTGAAAGTAGAGATCGTTTACAGCTTCAGTCATCATATGTTTAATTGTATGATGCCGGTTGTGACGTTTAGTTTTCACTCACCGTCCCTGAACGACAGAGATTTCATCAGTTTTTCACAGACGATTTTCGTTTTCTTCCAGAATAAAAAGCGTTTCACCTTTTTCCAACACCTCTGGTATTCGATATCTGTGGTACCTTTACACAAGCAACACAGGAAACGTGCATTTAAACAAATAACATGAACAGGCACACACCACAGACTATTCTACTGTATATCCAAATCTACTCTATAAGAGACCAATATTCACAACAAATGTTCTTACTAGACGTAGCAAACGCTTGGCGATCTAACTCCAACAGGCCCTGGTACTCTCCTCCGAGCGAGCCCTCGGCGAGGTAGTGTGTGCCGTACGTCTGCAGCAGCTTGCGGTAGGCAGAGTAGTCGTATGTGACGGGCAGCGAGGACAGGGCCCTCCAGAAGCCCTCGGTCAGAGTGAGATACTGCGGGGCTGAGTTTTGAAACTGGGCCAGTTCCACCTTATTCTTCAGGATGATCAGTCTGTAGGCCTGAGTGACAGGAGGACAGAGGGAGATCATTCAACCAGTGACAGAGCCTGAGAGTCCAACCCTCACAGGAGGACAGATGTTTACCTTACTCTCAGTGAGCTCTTTGTGGAAGGTGCGGCGGTCGTGACCCCACAAGGCGTTGGACTGGATGTGTTGCATGTAGGACCAGGAACTCTCGTAGGATTCGTCGCTCTCTTCATTGTCAACTTTCACCTGCGTCATTAACAGGAAAGACGTTTAACATCTAGTTTCAGTCCACCACAATGGTCCAGGCTGAAATATCCACCAAACATTCACATTCATCTGTGTAAAGTTGATCTTTACACAGATGTGCTTTTCGTGCGAGTACAGGTTGAAATGTCTGCTGTGTCGAAGGTATCTGCATTCGTCTTGGTCAACTAACCTCAAAGTTGTACCTGAGGATGCTCTGTGGGAGTCGGTAAAAGACCATGTGGTCACCACTGAACACTGTCGTGAATGAGGGACGTGAATCACTTCTCGGTGACAGAGCCTGCGAAGAACTGGGGCTTGGGAAAAGAGTATACTGTATCGTCCCAACCACAAACCCAACAAATGACTCTATGGACACAATAGTTCAGAACTATTCAGATGTCTTCAAGGGTTTCGGTGTTTTGCCCTTCACATATAAAATACAGTTGAAAGAAGATGCCCAACCAGTTGTGCATGCAGCACGCAGAGTTCCTGCTCCACTGAAAGACAGTCTAAAGAAAGAACTTGACAGAATGACCATGCTAGGGTTGATCAAAAAGGTAAATGAGCCTACAGACTGGGTCAACTCAATGGTCATCACAAAGAAAAAGAATGGAGAGTTGAGAATATGTATGGACCCCAAAGACCTAAATGAAAGCATAAGGCGTGAACATTATCAAATACCCACACGTGAGGAGATCATCAGCGAAATGTCAGGTGCAAGCTACTTCACAAAGCTGGACGCCTCACAAGGCTTCTGGCAGCTTAAACTTGATGAAAGCAGCACAAGGTATTGTACCTTTAATACTCCATTCGGCAGATACTGCTTCCTCAGACTGCCTTTCGGAATAAAGTCAGCACCTGAAATATTCCACAGAGCCATGGAGCAGATCATTGAGGGCTTGGATGGAGTTCGAGTATATATTGATGACATCATCATATGGGGGGCCACAGCCCAAGAGCACAATGAGAGGCTGAACAGAGTCATGGAGCGCATACAAAAGTATGGACTAAAACTCAACAAGAGTAAATGTGAGTTTGGCGTTCAAGAGATCCTCTTCCTGGGAGACAAGCTGTCTGTGCGTGGTGTCCAACCAGATCAAGACAAAATACATGCAATACAGAACATGCCAAGTCCCACAGACAAAACTGGGGTACTACACATCATGGGGATGGTAAATTTCATCGGAAAATTCATTCCCAATCTGACTGCAAAGACATCAGGCATACGGGAACTTCTGCACAGGGACTGTGAGTTTAAGTGGACAGCGAAACATGAGCATGAGTGGCAAAAACTCAAGAACACACTGACCACAGCACCCATGTTGTCATTTTATGACCACTCGAAGAGGATAAAACTGTCTACAGATGCTTCCAAAGATGGTATTGGTGCCAGTAGCATATGCATCTAGAGCTATGACAAAATCTGAATGCCGATATGCTCAGATCGAAAAAGAATGTCTGGGACTGGCATATGGTTTGGAGCGGTTTCATAGCTATGTGTACGGCCTGCCATCTTTCAGAGTTGAGACAGATCATCGACCACTGGTTGCCATCATTAAAAAGAATCTGAATGAAATGTCTCCACGGATTCAGCGGTTAATGATGAAGATGCAACGATATAATTTTGAACTGATATATACTCCAGGTAAATACCTAGTCCTTGCTGATGCCCTATCGAGAGCAACTACAGGCGGCAGTGTGAGTGCAACTGACGGGGACATACAGTGTCACGTGAACATGGTGTTGGCTACACTGCCTGTGTCTGACACGCAATCGAGACAAATAGCTGAGGCTACAGCAGGGGTGGGCAATTAATTTTTACAAGGGGCCACATGAGAAACCTGAATTGTGTCAGAGGGCCACACAGTAGCTGGGTGGTGTCACCTACATCGCAGCTCTCATCCAAAGCCAGACAAAAACAGTTAATGTCGGAGAGGACATGTTATTAAAAAAAAAGAAAAAAAAAGACAAGACAGAAGCAAAGGTCAAACTTTTCTTTTCTTAGTGTGAGCCGACATCTTGAGGCTAACCTGGCTAGCGTCACTTATCACTGTTCACCTTCACTCACAACACACGCACGCACATACGTCGATACGGAAGTAACGTAAACGCTTTTCAAAATAAAAGCAGCACAGTTCTATTGCAAGCAAGACACAGATATTTGTTTAATTTATGTTGTAATTTAAGATTGGCCTCACGCGGGCCGGACAGAGACGTAGAAAGGGCCGGATGTGGCCCGCGGGCCGTAATTTGCCCAGGTCTGCATTAAACAGACATGTAAAGTCCCTAGTCACTGTGCAGACCCAGTTGCTGGGTGTAGGGGGCGCTGTACTCACCCTCTGCCTGTGAACTCAGAGTTCGGAGGCGTTTTGTCAATGTCACATGAGAAGTGGGCGTTTTCTTCCTCGCAGCTTCTCTCATCCAGACCATCGTCACAGTCGTGGTCTCCGTTACACACCAGAGAGCGACTGATACACTGACCTGCATCAGAGGTTCAGCACTGACTCTTTATTCCATCTCACAAACAATCGACATCTGACCCCATTTCCCCTGGAATAAAGACATCGGACATGTCTGTGTTGCAACGAACCGGAGGTGCAGCGGAACCTGTCTCCACAGCCTGTTTCCAGGGGACATCCTTTCTGTGGGACACAGGGTTCCGTTTGTGTGGCCTCTCCTGAACACGGCACACCGCTGAACTGGGCGAACACCTCCACGTGACGAGTACGCACCTGAGAGGAAGGCGATCAGACAGTTTACAGGAAACAAATGTGATTGGCTGATGACCTGTCCAGGTCATCTGGACCTGTGCCTGAGATGATGGATGGATGGACAGATTGACCTCTTCTTTGAAACCAGTACAACACAACTTTGTCGTGAGAAATTTGAGTGTGTGTCCTTTGAAGTACCTTAGTTCTCGTGCAGCCGTCACACTCGGACCACTCACCATAAGCCCCCCACCTGCAGTGTACGGGCTGCTGACAGCTGACAGGACAGGAAACAGGCTGTTGTTTGGACATAATAACAACAGGAGGCGCAACGACCCAACCCTTGTTTCAGTTTGTTAAAAAAAAACCTAACTCTTTACCGCCGTCGAACCCTGTTCTTTTCCAAAACCGCAGCAGACTCATGTCAAAACAATACGACAGGAAGGAGTTTTGTTACGTACCAAACTGCAGGCAAAGAGACGAGCAGCAAAACCACCGAGCACAGAGCTGCAGATGACTATCAGCAAAAAAAACACACACACAACGTTTTAAACAAGTGTGCAGGTCATGAAAAGACTAAACAAACTGCTTAACTGCACCAAATCTGAATAGTGGTACTGTACAGTACCTGCATGGTGTGTGGCTCAGAGCTGTGTGTTCTCCTCTGGTCCAGGGTTCAGGAGAAGTGAAGTGAAGTGAAGAACCTGATCTGATCACACAGTGATCACAGCTTCAGTCCAAATCCAGGTGATGTGATTTACACAACAAACTTATTTCCAGTAAAAGCAAAAAAAAAAAGAAAAAAAAGTCCTGTTTACTCTGAGTGCTGAAGGTCGCATGAAGAAACATGGTTCAGAATTCAGCCTCTGCAGTTGCATCACAGCTGTTTGTCCTCGATAAGACTGGAAGAGTCAGCACGTCTCAGGCAAAGGTCAGAAAAGTCCTCGTTTGGCCCATTTCAACGCACCAAATACACAAAACACACAACGCACTCTGCACGTTCAGACTAACCCCAGAGAAACTCCAGTCACACACACACACATGCATTAAAGGGTTAGTGTGAATATTTACATGTTGTCTGTTATTTACTCATGTTTCCTCCTGTGTTCCCTTTTGAGCACGTGATCATGTGATAATGTTGACTGTAGCTTTAAGAGAAATGTTTTCTTCTGTCCAGCTGTGTCTCTGCTAGATGTTTTAATGGACAGATGTTCAACTTCATTAGCTGATGATGTGTGTCTCTGCTGCCTCTCAGTGGCCGGGACCATGTCAGTGCAGGTGGTTGTAAACAGGA
>JAFBJQ010002515.1:0-20635 GCA_016785345.1 Trinectes maculatus | reverse complement strand
AAAAAAAAGTCCTGTTTACTCTGAGTGCTGAAGGTCGCATGAAGAAACATGGTTCAGAATTCAGCCTCTGCAGTTGCATCACAGCTGTTTGTCCTCGATAAGACTGTAAGAGTCAGCACGTCTCAGGCAAAGGTCAGAAAAGTCCTCGTTTGGCCCATTTCAACGCACCAAATACACAAAACACACAAAACACACAACGCACTCTGCACGTTCAGACTAACCCCAGAGAAACTCCAGTCACACACACACACACACACATGCATTAAAGGGTTAGTGTGAATATTTACATGTTGTCTGTTATTTACTCATGTTTCCTCCTGTGTTCCCTTTTGATCACGTGATCATGTGATAATGTGATGATGTTGACTGTAGCTTTAAGAGAAATGTTTTCTTCTGTCCAGCTGTGTCTCTGCTGGATGTTTTAATGGACAGATGTTCAACTTCATTAGCTGATGATGTGTGTCTCTGCTGCCTCACAGTGGCCGGGACCATGTCAGTGCAGGTGGTTGTAAACAGGACCACACTGTGTGTGTGTGTGTGTGTGTGTGTGTGTGGGTGTGTGGTGTGAGGTGTCACGTTTCAGAATGTCCTCAGTCAGTGGGACAGGAGTCTCACTCACTCATATGTCAACAACAAGTTACACACACACACACACACACACACACACACACACAGGCTGTGTGTAACGTCCCTGTCTTGTGTTTGTGTGTTGTATGTGCGGAGTGTTTGTGTTTGTGTTTGTGATGATGATGAGATGGAGAGTGTGGACATTATTAAACGTACACGTGACTGTTATAATGTTAATGTGTCTTATGCTACACTATTGTATGTGTGTTTACACCACTGAAAATAACTTGTTCACACCGGTAGATGGCGCCCTCCTCTCTGCCCCGGACACAACAACACATGGACAGCTGTTCTCCAGACGCAGCTCCAGACGCAGCGGGCTCCGGGTGAAGTCTGTGCCGCGTGGTGGTGAGGGCTCCTCGGTGTGATCGTGTCGGTGGCCGGAGACCACAGCTCCACAGCGGTGAGTCCCGTGTGGTGTGTGTGTGTGTGTGTGTGTGTGTGTGAGATCTGTGAATATGTTTGGGTTTTGGTCAACTTGAAAGTACATATCTATGAAGGTCAATAACAATATTTAATTACATGTTTAAGCTATTGAGTATAAAACTCAAAAAAAATAGTAGTATTATTATAAGTATGCTCATATAATAATAGAAAATAAGTTTCATTTATAATTATAAAAGTCTGTAGTTTAACATGATGTTTACCTGGAGTCCATCATACGCATACATGTGTGTGATGACACTGGCTTTGATGGTTTTATATAATGATGCCCCCCCCCCCAAAGAAAACAAATAAACAAATAAATAAACAAAAACAAATAACAACAAATAAACAAAAACCTGTAATCCTGTCAATAGGGGGGGTGTTCAACTATCTCACATAATTGTGTACATAAGTGATAAATGTCAACAACACTTTACACTGGAATATAAATGATTTACAGTAATTGACTAACTTGTATGTGTGTGTATGTGACTGAGCCCAGATGTACATAACAACGGCGTTGTTATAGCAACGGCAGATGTGTAAAGGCTGATTGCTATTCTGCCATGTTTGGTTTGAAGTTTTCAGATTGAAACAGGGACGCTGTCATAAGCTACTGGATGTTTTCATCACATGAGCAAATGAGCCATGATGCATTTTTTATATGTGTGTGTGTGTGTGTGTATACACATACACACACACGCACACATATATATTCTAGAATTTATATATAGAATATTCTATATTCTAGAGTATATATTCTGGCCTTGAGTGTGTTGGCAGAGCGTACACACACCTTCTTATCTGCACAGGAGTTGTATTATTTGCAGCTGTGTGTGTAGTTTAGTCTGCTGCTGCGTCTTATCAGCATGAGACAGTTTCCCTTATAGGACGGAGGTGTGGCCACAGAGGTGGGAAAATGATGTGTTCTTTTTTTGATGTGTGTGTGAAATGTTTTTGTGTGTATTTATAAAGTGGCAGAGATTACACTATAACAAAGAGCCAAACATGTGTGATACGAGTGTGTTTGGTCTCGACTTCACTCGACGTCAGTGAAAGATTGTCATTATTTTTAGCATAGTAGCACATGTGTGATATCATCAAGTTGATTGTTTTGTCCAAACCTCTAGTGATGTTTGCTTAAAGGGAAACGTGGCTGTTGTGAATACATTTTCTTTTCATCAGCCAATCAGTTGATTGAGTGGAAGTGTACGTGACAACAATCATTAAGCCAGGGGCAATTAGTTTGAGCAGCACAATAGCGCAGACAATAACAAAAACACACAATATAGTATAAAAATCAATAGGAAACCTGGAGGTGTTGACTGCTCAGTCTTTCATAGCAGCTCTGTGCAGGGAGGAGACAGAGTGTGATTACCTCCATGACAATAATGAATAAAACATGATGGCACTCATCAGCCAGTGCACTTTACTATGATTCATCCATGTGCTGGACGCGGCAGATGTGTGTGTGTGTGTGTGTGAGGGAGTTCACAGCTGTTCAGTGAGAAGCTGAGGGAGCTGTTAGCAGGAGTAAAGGGCAAAAGCAGAAGACGACAAACAGAGTCAGCTGTGGTTCATGTTTAAGTTCATGTGAAAGCAGAAGTTTCTCGATAAGCAGCTTATATGAAGTCATTCACTGCACTGTAGCATTGTAGGTTTTATCTGAGTACAGTGTTATCTCGGGTGTAGTCCACTTCTCCTGTGCTGGGAGAAGCTGAGGAGTGGTGGAGTGTATGTGTGTGTGTGTGTGTGTGTGTGTGTGTGTGGTGGGCTGGGCCTCGGTGGGCTGTGTAGTTCAGCTGGGTGGACTCAACTGAGACATTCACCACATGTTCCCTCCACAGCTCAGCACCATGGCGGCTGGTCTCACCGTGCTCGTCCTCCTCCTCCTGCACATCTCCACCTCTTCAGAGCTGGACTCTCCCTCCCACCAAGGTATGTCCACTCACCTCCACTCACCTCCACTCACCTCCACTCACCTCCACTCACGTCTAAATCCTCCGTCTTCCCGTTCCTGTGCACTGAAGCAGAAGTTCCTCCGCGTGTGTTGTTGATAACTGGTGATGTGTGCTTTGACATCATGCGTCTTCTGATGCTCAGATTTTCAAGTTTCCTGATGGGAAAAAAAAACCTGTCTGGAAAAACAAACTGCCAGCTGGAACTAATCTGCGAGATGAATCTTTTTCTTTTCTTTTTTTTTAATGGGCCACAGGAGAACATCAGCCTGGAACACTGATAGTTACATACAGACTGATCTGCTCTGGCATTTAGCCGAACATGAAGAGTGTTACACAACAGCAAAGCCTCCACAGACACACACACACACACACACACACACAGACACACGAGCAGCACATTTCCAGTGAAGTGGCTTCCCAGGAATTCTGGAGAGCGGAGTGCTCTCCACTGCTGAACAATAGGAAGCTGTTTATGTGTGGAGCCAGCCCCTCCTGTAGAAACCAGACGTGGCCTCTGTGCCTGTATTTGCATACATGAGCTGTTCCTCAGTCCACAGACGTAAACATGGCGACCAGCTCACACTCGGACATCCTGTTCTTCATCTTGTTGTGTAACACTGTCGGGACGATAACGGAGGTGTGGACGTTATCTCGTCCTCTCCGTTTCTCCCGACAGCTCGTTTGACAGACAGGTGGGGTTTTTTTTTTCTCTGTACGTTGATATAAACGAGCAGTCAGTTCGCCGTGCGGGTGTAATTTCTCTGTGCAGACTCAGCAGATTTCTGAATCACTGCCCTCGTCTCAGATTGAAATCGGCATCAGGCTGAAACTAACATAAACAATTCTCAGTATAATCTGTCCTCATATGTGTGAGTGTTTATGTGGCCACGGCCTGAGTGATGCTGATATCTGTATCACAACATCACATATGGCGCTGACTCATTAGAGAATGACAGTGTTTGTTGTTATTGGTGAAGATATTAATTATCAGCATCAGGACAGTTCATTTTAATTGCCCCCCCCCCCCCACACATGTTTTCCCCCCCCCCCCCCCCACAGGTTTTTGTTTTGTTTTTATTGGTCAACAGGGCTCGTTAGTTGAGTACAGAGCTTTAATCAGTGATGAATCACCGGGGCCCCGGAGCCCGGGGAGGAAGTAGCTTTTATAAATGCAGAGGATGAAGCGTTTCCCCCAGAGAGCACACTGATTGATGCCTGAACATGTGACTCTGTACACAACACTTTGCCCTGTGTGCTCACAGGAAAGACGTTCACGGCAGCTTCCCACCAACGCGGCGTGCAGATGTTGATAGACGCTATAAAAGGGAAAACACACAGTTATTATCACGGAGAGGTTGTCGGAACAGAGCGAGACAATCAGCTGCGTCTCTGCCTGATGGTTTATATGATCCGCTGCAGGTCCAGAGTCCGTCTTTCAACGGAAATGAATTCTAGCTGCTGTTTCCCTCTCCCGTCCACATCAGGTCTGACAGGAAACACATCTGGCCGTATCAAAACACAGCGAGGATGTTGTGCTTCACCCTGAAATAGACTCAGAGAGAGAAGAAATAACCCTGATGTAAACATGTTTACGTGTTGGCGTTGTGATGGAGCCGCCGTCCGCTGTAAACCGATATCACCTCTAATGACTGTGTTCAGAAAGAGCTCCACGTCCGGCGCTCACGTGTTTCCTGACCTCGACTGTGACCTCTGCCCGGACGCCGCTGAACGAACACTGCAGCACTTACTGATGCACAGGCACAGAAATGAAGCCCGTCAGTTTGTCGTCTCAGCAAGTTATTGTCAGAAAACACTCTTACTACTTATATTACTACCATATACATACAATATATATATATATATTTCCATTTTTATGGATAATTCCATGGGTCCTGTATGAGAGTTAGACAGAATCTGCTTTTTGTTGCGTTTTCACTCACTCATACTGCACTGTTTGTTTTATACAGTGGCTTCTGCAACATTATAAAAACGAGTTTTGTAGTTTCTATAATGTTGGTAAAAAAAAAAATTCCTTGAAAACATATTTTACATATTTTCTCAAACTTTGTTCTTCGATCTCAGAGAAAAAAAAGGTTGGAATGAGTGACGTGAAACCTGTCCCTGTCTTATCTGCAGCATGTCACTGCGTGCGTGTGCCTGCGTGTGTGTGCGTCTGTGTGCGTGTGTGTGTGTGGGGACACGGCAATACGGGGAAAATCCACACAGACACGAGGGGAATATGCAAAACTCCACAGAGAGAGAGTTCTCCCCTGATCCAGAGTCTGTGAAGACACACACACACACACACACACACACACACACACACAGATTACAAACCCTGCACCTGTCCCCACTTGACTTGATGAAGTGAGTCATAAAAATATTTTGCATAAGCGAGGGTCAGATTGATTTTCCCCTTCATCCTGACCTCAGCACAGTTCTGAGGAGCCGTGGTGGATATGGTAAACAGGTTATTTTTAACCTGAAGCCCCCCGAGCGGCCCGCCGCCATCCGTCATCATCCGCTCCCGGTGCCGCCGCCTCTCAGCTGTGGAGGAGTCGTCTTGTCCTGACACTTCTCGGTACTCAGCCGGCCCGGGCTTGTGTTCCTCTTCCTCCCAGAAGTGTCGATCTCCTCAGAATCCAATCAGCAGTGTACAATGAAACTGGCCTTTAGTTAAAGGGACAGTCCGTCCACATTAAACAGACTAAACAGATTTCCTCACTATTTCTAAATATGGGAAATGTGGAAGTCTGGAATTTGCACATAGTAGTAGTGACATTAGGGCCATAAAAAGATCTGGTAACGATGTTTATTTCATGAATTGTGAATTTGAACAAACTTTGACGCAGCCTTTGAATTTCCCCTCGTGCATCACAAACAGCAAAACTCAAAAATGAGATTTGTGGTTTTGCATTCTGACTGCTCGTGGTGAACTCGGCTAAGTTCAGCTGCAAACATCAGCTGGAGATAAGCTGTGTGCACACACACACACACACACACACACACACACTGTTTGCTTTTCAGCAGCCCGCTGTCGCACTGATGCCACGCGGCCGTTTCTGTGCTGCTGCGTTTCAGAGAAAACAGGGAAAGCTCATTCCACGACGGCCGTGGCAGTGAACTCCGCCGCTGCAGCTTCCACTCAGAGGCCAGAAAAGTGACTTCCAGGAAATCACTGCTGTTTGCCCTGCGGCGTAGCTCTTGACTGGAGTTAGGTTACGCGTGTTACCACGTCCCTGACGTCTGGCAGTTTACCCGTCGTCACGGGCAACAGGAGACATAACAGCTACAGCTGTGAAAAGCGAGTGCAGCAGATGTGTGCAGGGTGGAAAAGGAGCAGATTTGTAACCACTGTCTCCCTTGCAGCCCCCCCCCACCGATGGCCACACCTCATCGGCTGCGTCTCCGCCAACATGGAGACTTTCCACTGCGGATGGAATGTCGGCACGTTCCAGAACCTTTCCGGGCCCGGAGACCTCCGCTTGTTCTACATTAGCAAAAAGTGAGGCGAGAAAAAGCACTGAAAGATGAAGGTGGTTTAAGGAATGTGCCAGCAGTTACGCAACAACACAACACAACAGTTACAATAAAACGAGGGCGAACAATTAAAAAAACGCACTGATTCTAGGAAATGATGATGTAAAGTGTGATACACTGCAGTGTCGTCCATAGTCATCCATGTATTTGTCTCCTCCACCTGACAGACCCTCCCTCACTTCGCCCACCGAGTGGAGCGAGTGTCCTCACTACACCGCCGACCCACCAAATGAGTGCTTCTTCAACGAGAACCACACGTCCATCTGGACCTACTACAGCGTCCAGCTGCGCTCCAGGGATCAAGCCATCGTCTACGACGAGAACATGTTCTACATCCAAGACATCGGTGAGTCGGCAAAACCACTGGACTGGAAAAGTGACCAAGCAGTTTTGTCCAGCCGTCACATCTAGCGCTCAAGTGTCCACTTATTTTTGTCAGCGCAGTGTAAACAAAAGCAGAATTGGCTTTCATAATCTACAAAGTTACATGTTCAGCTGCTGCTGGTGAAGTTGTGTTGTGTTGTGTTGTGTTGCGTTGTGTTGCGTTGTGCAGTGAAACCAGATCCACCGGTCAACCTGCACTGGACGCTGCTCAATGTGAGTCTGACCGGCGCTAACTACGACATCATGCTGAGCTGGAAGCCTCCTCAGTCTGCAGATGTGGAGATGGGATGGATGACGCTGCAGTACGAGGTCCAGTACCGCGATGTGACCTCTGACCTGTGGAAAGCTGTGAGTCACGCGCTCGTTGTAGACGCTCGTTAACGCTCTGCATCATGTCACACACCTGAATGTGCATTGGTGGAGTCTCTGTGATGTTTCAACACCACATCCATGAATGTTTGATCATGTTATATAACTGTGTTGTTGTTGTCGTCATACTTCCTCTCATAGTAACAGATTATTTCCTTCGCCGCAGGTCGACCCTGTGAAAACCACACATCGCTCCCTTTACGCTTTGCAAACCAACGTCAATCACCAGGTTCGAGTGCGCTGCAAAATGCTGGGTGGGAAAGACTTTGGAGAATTCAGCAGCTCTGTGTTCGTCCACATCCCATCCAAAGGTCTTCTGTTTTCAGACTTTTTCACAGCTTCTTGTTGTTGTTGTTGTTGTTGTTGTTGTTGTTGTTGTTGTGTGACGTCATTTATATTATATTAAGTGTGACTGAACTTTTCCCTCTCTCAGTGTCCAGATTCCCGGTCGTGGGTTTGCTCATCTTCGGTGCGTTGTGTTTAGTGGCCATCCTGATGTTAGTTCTCATATCACAGCAGGAAAAGTGAGTATTTCAAAAAACAACAAGATGTTTTCTGTGTAGAAACAGAAAAGAGGGAGACTCACTGTTTGTGTCTTTGTCGTTTAAAGATGTTTATCAGTAATATAATAGCCTGTTTTTCTGCAGTGTGTTTTATTTTTCGTGTTTAGTGAAAGTTTTTTTCTTGTTTTTCTTTCCTGAGGTTGATGTTTCTTCTTCTGCCTCCTGTTCCTGGACCTAAAATTCGAGGAATTGATCCTGAGCTGCTGAAGGTATTTTTGTTCATATCTGATGTTTGCGTCACAGTGACGTATCTCTGACTCGGCAGGTGAGTCACTCGCTTGTCTTTATCCTGCAGAAGGGAAAGCTGAGGGAGCTGACGTCCATCCTGGACGGTCCTCCGGATCTGAGGCCGGAGCTGTACAACAACGACCCCTGGGTGGAATTCATCGATCTGGACATGGAGGAGCAGACTGACAGACTGACAGAACTCAGTACAGACGGCCTCATGGACCGCTCCCCGTCCTCCAACTGCTCCGCCATCTCCATCGGCTTCAGAGATGACGACTCAGGTCGTGCCAGCTGCTGCGACCCCGATCTCCCCATGGACCCGGATGTGTCGCCTTTCCATCCTCTCATTCCAAATCCAGCCCTCAGTGGAGAACGGCTGTGTCCGGAAGCGTCTGAGCCGTGCTTCCTGCTCCCAGATCCATGTGGCGCTGCGGGACGGGAGGCTTTGTACACCCAGGTGAGCGAGGTGAGGTCGTCCGGCAAGGTGCTGCTGTCAGCGGAGGAGCAGCCTGAGGAGGAGAAACGCACCTGCAACATGGCGGAGAAGGAGAAAGACAAAGACTTAGCGTTGCTGGTGGTGAATGCAGATCACGGTGGTTACACATCAGAATTCAACGCAGGGAAACTGAGCCCGAGATCGTCCACGGGGGAACCCAGTGACCCCTGTCAGGCAGGAAGACACCTGAGGTCATCGCTATCACCTGACTACAAATCAGATTCCACCGCAACGTCCCCGCTGCCCCCGGCTGCTGTCTACACTGTGGTGGAGGGGGTTGGCAGACGGAACAGTCTCGTACTGACACCAAACACAACACCTGCCCCACAGCTCATCATCCCAAAGCCAATGCCTACACCAGACTGCTACCTGACCCCTGACCTTTTGGGAAGCGTCACGCCATAGGTCAGACCCCACCACACACACACACACACCTCTGGAAGTATGAACAGATGAAGACGGTACAACAGTGTTTTTTTTTTACTGCAGCTGGGGAAAGGAAAACAGAGGGAAATAACTTAATAACTTAACACTCTGACAGCTAGGACCAGGACGACAACATTACACTAATACAACAGCTGTATGTGCTGACGTTGAGGTGTGAAGACAATGATAAAGAAATAAAGAAACGTGGACTCATGCAGCTTTAAATGAGAACAACAACATTTATCCCTAACACTCTGTATACATGAAGAGCTTCCCTGTGTCATGAAGTCAGGTATCCACCCATCCTTTGTTTATTGTCCAGACACAAATCAAACATATTGTGTGTCTGCCTTTCACAGTGCTTTCATTCTGTTCTTCAGGGTTTAATGTCGATTTGTCGGCGGTGAAAACGCCACCTAACTAATCAGTCAGCCATTGCTTGTTTAATCCTCAGTCTTATCATGTTGGGTCATGCCTGGGAAAAAAAAGCAGAATAGAGAATGAATGTATGTGTATGTGAAATGATCAATTTACATATTATGTTTTCAATTTTGGGGTCTAAACTGTGAAATGTTTTTATTTGATTGATGTATTGTTATTACTGACAGACAGGAATTGTGAGTTATTTGTTGCGTGGACTGTTTATTTTTTTTATTTAAACAGTTTCATGTTCATCAGTGTTAAATTGTACAGTTATCACATTAGCTGTTTAAGAGTGTTACGAATAAATAACGTTCATACTTTTGATTTTTCTTGTCATTGAAAAGGCTGCAAACATAATTTACTTTATTTTTGTTTCACTTGTAAAGTATGATGGAGAAATACAAGGTGCTTTTATTTTTATTTTATTTTGCTCTGCTCTCATCTGTCGTGTTTTTATCTTTATATTTCAGCCCTGATGTTCTGTAATCTTCAAAATGTTTTTAACTATTTCCTGTTGTTTACTTCCGTTTTCCCACTTTTATCCTGAAAATCCTGAAAAGCTTGTTTGCTACATTAATACACTACAGATCAACAACAGTAATAAAACTCTATTATTGTTGTTGATGGAAATGATGATGGTGTTAAATGTCGTGAATTATCTAACTAATTATCATGATCATTTCAGGATGTGTCATGTCAGCGCGCGAGCCTCGTGCGCGAGCCCTGTGCATCTGAGTTTAAGCTAGCTTTAGCCGTGCCTAGTTGTAGTTAATGTTTGTTTATCCTAACGTTAACGTGGCTTTAATGAAACAGGAGCAGTGACACGGTTTATTGTCACATTACTCTTCAGCACTATGACGAAGTTAAACAGCGTCAACCTGGACTCTTTAATGGAGGAGTTTTCCCGACTCGAGCAGGTAAATTAGCGAAATAGCAAGCTAGCTTATGGGTAGCTAATGTTTTATAGATAGATATGAATGTGGGTGTAAATGTGTGTATATGTGTTAATGGTGGCCAGTTGACAGGTATACTGATGGTAGTGTAGCACGTTAAAGGGCCAGTCCGCAGTGTTTGCAGTGTTTTGATTCCGCCAGAGAACCACGGATCTGTGTGGTAAACACAGCCTGCTGGAGCTCAGGCTGCAGGACGTCAACAGACGCCTTCACTTTCACCAAAACAAAGAGAAAAGTCTGACTGAAGGTGAGGCTTTTTACATGTTGTTGGTTTGTCTCCACCTACTGGCTGTTTTAGCTGTGTCCTGTGTCAGAGGGTTGAATATTTATTCACCTTTTACAATTCATTATTTACACTACTCAAGTTAGGAATATTTGGGTTTCGGAATGATTGTTCTATTTTTTTCCCGTTCCAAGAAAGTGCTTGATATTACATTACCACTGCATGCTTGTACTAAAATCCCATAATTTCATGATATAATATCACTGTAGCATGAACTTTTTACATTTTCCATACATTTCACTCGAAAGCCGAATATCCCTAACTTTTTGTGAGTAGCATATTTATATAACGTTTAGTTTCTAACCATGTTTCTGTGTTGCCTTGTGTTATTATGTTCCCCTGCTGATTGTGGACTTGTTGTTGTTGTTGTTGTTGTTGTTGATGATTATGTGTGGACGTGTGTTTCAGAGAGAGACAGTCTGTTCATCACAGTGTCCAGTCTGCAGCAGAGTCTACAGGAGCAGTGCCGCCTCAGAGGTAACCACAACAACCACTAACAACAATTAACAACCATTAACAACTGTACATGTGAATAATAATCATACAATTACTACATACTACTACTATACACTTTTTGGATATGTTTTTCTGTTGCAGCCACAACAAAGTGTCACACAAATAAAATGACTTATTTGACAGAAATGAAAATGTGTAACTTAAAGTACAAATATGTTTTCATCGTCTAAACATGTTTACATTGTTCATGTCGCAGAGGAAAATGAGAGGCTGAAGAGTGAAGTTGCTGACCTGAAGAGACACAATGACAAAATGGCAGAGGTGAGGACTGAATCACAAAATTAAACATGTCCTTTTAAAAAAAACAGCAAACATTTAGATTTTTAAAGTTTAATCATCCCAGTGTGTTGACGTCAGGACAGGGAGGCTGAGGTTCAGAGGCTGCTCGCTGAAATGACCACAGAAGAAGACAGACACAAGAGGGCGCTAGAGGCTGTGAGACAGCAGTGCAGGAGCCAGGTGGAGAATGCCCACAGGGACGTTTTCAATCAGTGTAAGAGCCTCACAGATCATTCAGAGGTCACTTCAAAATTACCCATCTAACAACTAATAACCACACATCAGTGTGTGATAAACCTTTAATCCCACCACATTCTGTCTACTGTTTGTTTTGCTGTGATCCACACTGAGTGAGATGCTGACTGCAAGTTTCCAAATAGTAATTCCTGAAAATGTCACCTCAGCAGTAAATACAGCAGACAAGACCAGTGGAAACAAAACAAAACAAAACAGCAAAATGAACCTTAATGATGAACTGGCTGTCGTCGCTGTTTTATTTTCTGATAGTGGAAGCAAAAGACGCTGAAGTGGAGAAGCTACTGCAGAAGAAGGATGTGGATCTGGAGGAGATGAAGAGGAGGCTGAAGGATCAGGAGAGGGAGCGGCAGAGTGAGCTCCTGAAGCTACAGATGGAGGTGACTGAAAGAACTTCTCAGTCTGATGAGAAGTGAAATCAAAATTAACATGAAATTAGCATGTGAAATGACCGATAATGTGCAAAATGTAATCATGTCCAAGATGATTTGCAGGGTTCAAGAGGCCAAGGGTCGGTCACATTTAGTTTCTACATGACACAAGCTGTGTAACATGATGAGACGACTCTGTTTCCAGTGAGTTGAACTGGGTTTATTGATTGTTCTGGCAGTTTGGTGCGAAGTTAGCCAGAGTTCAGAGCTCAGCTCAGTGGAGCCAGCAGCAGCAGCAGCAGCAGCAGCACGGCTCCAGTCTTCTTCCTCAGAGCGTCTTCAAGAGGGTGAGCAGCCCACACACAGCTGTGCATAGCCTCCATCTCTTTTTCACTGTAAAAACAAACAAAAACTTAATTCACTGCCAGGATGTGAGGGAATAAAGACAAAATCATTATATTAGAAACTGAAAGATAGTTTTATGTTATAAACATTTCCCTTCTTCATAGTTACATCAAGCGTCACTGGCAGCTGTTTTGTTTTGTTTTGAGAGTCATACCACTGAATCATTTTATTGTCTGTGTGTGTCTGTGTGTGTGTGTGTGTCGTCCTCAGAAACTGCAGTTTTTCCAGGAGGAGAAGAACAAGGAGATCGCTGCTCTGCGTCAGAGAGTCAAAGAGCTGGAAGAATCCCAGCGAGGCACGGGCGCCAGCGACAGCCGTCTGAAGAGGAGAAAGGTCTAGTCTGTTCTGACGCCATGATGCTGTCTCACTTGCTCGCAGGTGACTGGTGTGCAGAGTACATTTACCTGTCTAAGACTTTAATCCAATCAGACGCCTGCAGGGAGGGAGGGAGGGAGCGAGGGAGGGAGGTGTGGATACAGAGGAGACATGGCCCATTCAGGGAATTGAACCTGTTCATCCTCTTTCTTTCAGCAATTTAGCTCAGACATGTTCCCCTGTTTTTTTTTCAAACTGCTGCTTTTGAAATCTACTTCCTCTACTTCCTGTTCATGGATTTCCTGTTGTTGGTGTGTAGACGTCCACAGTTTTCTGCTTTTCCCAGTTGCATAAAACTTCATGTGAATAAGAATAAGGATGTGTTTGTAAAATCATGACTCAGCATATGTCGAGACATAGTCATTCTCAACAGCAGTGCTGATTGGTTGAATCCCAGAAAGATATGCACATATTTACAGATATGCCTGTGAAACGGTAAAGTATCAGTCATGCTGATGTACTGATCAGAGTATAACACGCTTCTGCTGAATGTCCTCATGTCTTTTGCTGTCCCTGCTGCACACGGGGACAGACACACCTGAATGAAGACGCTCCGCCTGGTGCAGTGTTGACCTCCTGCTCTGTAATCTCTTTATCTGTCCTGCTCTCCAGCGTCCAGCAGGGACAGAGCTAATCTCTCTGGGAACATTAGGTAATACTGTTGCATAAGGTTTCATCTTCACACAGGCCGAGAGATCGACCTCAGCGGTGAAACACCCGTCTCTCTCACACAGGTGTGTTCTCGACGGCCTGTAACTCCGTACATCGAGTATTATATACAGTACATATCGATTCCCGTGCTGTTTCCTGATCCCTCGCGTGTTTTTGGCCTCATTTCCACCACAATGACGTGACGTTTGAAGGGATTGGCACAGATCTAAATTAAAACAGGATTAGAGTTCATGACACCACCTTAATCCCGTCTCCCGCGTTGAGGGTGAAAGACGGGAAGAGGTGAGCTGTGCTCCCTCCGCTCCTGTGTGTGCAGCAGTCAGCGTACAGTCAGAGAGGCAGGACGTGCCGCAGCGTTCCGCTCCGCCAGACACAAACTGAGTCACAAACTGAGTCACAAACTGAGTCACAAACTCAGCATGTGGGAAGAAAACGAATGACTCGGAGGAAGCACATCTTTGTCTCAGCCTCTTCGCCGTGTTGATGCTGAGTAACGACTGGGAAACGTGGTGAGTCTCTGGTTTATTGCAGCTTTTTCTGACACGTTTCCACTCTCAGTTAATGTATAACACAAACATGAGGTTTGTGTTGCAGCTGTTCTATTTCCCTCTTATCTCAAACACGTCACTGTCATTACAGAAAACCTGATGACCTGATCTCCATCCTGTGACGGAGATGCCTGGAGGTCAGTACCAGGTGACCAGGCTGCACCACAGCCTCTACAGCCTGACAGACAGCTCTGTCGAGGGCTCCGAGGACGAGGAGGCCGAGGCCCCGCTGCCCCTCACCCCCCTCCAGAAGCTCACCACTGACATGTGCAAGGACGAGAAGACCATCAAGGAGCTGATCATCGGCCGCAGGGTGGGCTTCTACAAGGTCCGTGGGGAGATCGGCTGCGGGGCCTTCTCCAGGGTCAAACTAGGTTTCCACGCTCTGACCAAAGGTAGAAGAGTTTAACTGTGTGAGAAAAGTCCTGAGTGGAAATGGAGGTAGTGTGGTACCCACTGTGTTCCACCTGCCTGCTGTCAAATGTCTCCATGTCCCCTCATCTGTCCCCCACATAGACAAAGTGGCCCTGAAGGTCCTGGACAAGACGAGGCTGGACACTCACGCCCAGCGGCTGCTCTCCAGGGAAATCAGCAGCATGGAGTCTCTGCAGCACGCCAACGTGGTCCGTCTGTTTGAGGTGGTGGAGACGCCCAGCCGCCTTTACCTAGTGCTGGAGTACGCAGGAGGCGGAGACCTCCACGACAGGATCTGCACCGAGGGGAAGTTCTCCGACAACACCAGCAAGATCACCTTCGCCCAGATCCTCTCTGCCATCAAATACATGGTCAGCAGCTACGTTCCTCCATAAGCCAGTTGTATTTATATCACAAATAAATGAGACTTCCACACAGCAGCACGATTACATCCCATAGATGATCCACAACATCACATGTGTTTGATATTTAAAAAGGTCGTTTTGCTCTGCAGCACAGCATCAGTATCATCCACCGGGACCTGAAGGCGGAGAACGTCCTGTTCACCAGCAGTGGCTGTGTGAAGGTGGCTGACTTTGGCTTCAGTAGGCGGGTTTCAAACCGCAGCGACGCTCTCGACACCTTCTGCGGCTCTCCGCCCTACGCCGCCCCGGAGCTCTTCAGGGACGAGTGTTACCTGGGCCCCCCGGTGGACGTGTGGGCCATGGGGGTCCTGCTTTTCTTCATGGTGACGGGGACCATGCCGTTTCGTGCCGAGACCATGGGCAAGCTGCGGCGCTGCATCATGGACTGCGCCTACGCCATCCCTCCGTGGGTGGCCGGCCCCTGCCAGAGGCTCATCAGGGGCATCTTGAAGCCCGTCCCTGCTGAGCGCTACGCCATCGACCAGATGATGGGCTGCGACTGGCTCTTACCTGTGGAGTTCCCCTGGGGGCTGCTGCCTCATGAAGCACCCAGCTCTTTGTGGAGCCTGCTGGGTTCAGACCACAGTGACCTGGAAGAGGAGGAGGAGGAGGTCAGGAGCTCGCTGGAGGAACTTGGCTTCACCTCGGAGCACCTACAGAACAATCGACTCAAAGACCCCCACAGCCCCGTCACCGGGGTTTATCGACTCCTGCTGCACAGAGCCCAGAGGAACAGGGGCAGTGACTGCCCCCCAGTGGTCCGAGGTATGGTAAGAGACCCCAGGAGGGAGGGGCTCCGGGCCTACAGGGGCCTCAGACACTCCTCCAAGTTCTGTGTGCTTTCATAACTGACCACTTTTTATACTGACTCTTTCTCTATGTAACAGGTATCAGGTGATTTATTTTAAATGTAACATTAAGCAGCTGTGTATGTGGGAGTGTAGAGATGCTTTTTTCACAGTTAGATTTTGATAAATGTTTGGTTACATCATAAGCAGTTTGTGAAAGTGCCTGACAAAGTAACACAAAAGTTGTCAAAGCAAATATATATATATATAGATTCATCTTGTAAAAGGCCACGTTGTATCTTGAGTGGCTGCTAATGCTGATGTGTCCTGGTTGTGTGGTTAATTCTGATGAATCATTTGTTGTCGTGATTTTAGGATGAGTTTGTGGCCTCTCAGCGTGGAGTGTGTCCTCAGTGTGGACACAGTTAGTTGTCAGCAGTGACACTAAGGATGATGTTTCCTTTTCAGTCCTGGTAAAGTGAAAGCTGGGAAAAACATGAACATGTTAGAGATGTAAGAAATAAATAGGCCTAACTATAAAAACAAACCTGATCTTATGGTCAATAAAAGGTGGAATGAGGTGGTGAGACTGTGATATGTGATAGTAGTACTAGTAGTAGCATAGTAGTAGTTGTAGGTATAGAAGTAGTAATAGTGGTAGTAGTAGTAGTAGTGGTAGTAGTAGTAGTAGTAGTAGCAGTAGTAGTAGTAGTAGTAGTGGTAGTGGTAGTAGCAGTAGTAGTAGTAGTAGTAGTAGTAGTAGTAGTGGTAGTAGCAGTAGTGGTAGTAGTACTAGTGGTAGTAGCAGTAGTAGCAGTAGTTGTAGGTATAGTAGTAGTAGTAGTGGTAGTAGAGCAGGTGGCTGCTGCAAACAGCTGATCAGGCCTGTGTGTTGTGTCTTTGTGTTGTGTTGACCAGACTTTCTCTAAGTGCCTGAGAGTAAACAATGGAGCAGCTGACAGGACACCAGATGATAGTCAGGACCCTCTCTGCTCCACAACCGGCCCAAACCGGCCAGACACCCCCCCCCTCTCCTCCCCCCGCAGGGAGCGGCAGATGGCGCGGCGTGGCCGCACAGACATCTGCGGCCGCAGACAATAGACGCAGTGTGCGGACCGCTGGAGCTGACAGGCCCCGAGCGGCGCTATTGTGCGCTGCGCCAAACACATGCAGATGAGGGGGGGGGGGTCAGCGAGCAGATGACAGGCGTTAGCGCCCTCAATGCAAATTCTACTGAGTTGTATACTTTTGCACACACACACACACACACACGCACACACACGCACACACACACACGCACACGCACACGCACACACACACACACAGAATCACAGCAGCACAGAACTTGTTTTTTATGTTTTCTTATGTTTTATTCTTCATATTTTCCATGAACACCGTCACATCTTCAGAGACATAAATTAGTTTGTTTCCAACAGGAGCAGAATCTCCAGCTTCATCATTTTATCTCACAAATTTATATTTAAAAAAAACAGCAACTGAGTCGTTTTCTAAAGTGAAACCTTTAGAGAAAAGACACTTTTAACATATTTTCCTGTGTATTTTCTTTCATATTTTTAAACACTTTTTGTTTTTTTTTCCTCTACAAGAATCCAAAGTAAAAACCTTTAGATTCTTCCGGGAGCGTTTTCTTTTGTCCTATAGTTACATTTCTAAAGTGAAACCTTTAGACAATTAAGACCATTCTGGAAAGTGGGAAACTTTTCCGCTGATGACAACTGTTGTCGTGTTGTTGCTCAGCAAAGAGGACACGTCAGCAAAAAGTCTCTTCCTGCAGACGCCTCTTCCTCCGCACCGCTTCTTCTCCTGCTGCGCGTGCGTCAACGTGCGGCGTCTCGCGCGCCGTGGCACCACGGGAGCGCGCGGACGCCGCTTCTCCTCCCTCTCCAAACCTCATCCGCACAAAGAATGAGGGTCGACTCTGGGGGTCGCTCTTGTGCCAGGCCCGACCTCCTTCACAGAAAGAAGGAGCGTCATGTTGGCGTGGACGGGACAAGAGGCGACGCGTCACGGGGCCCCTCCTCGGGGCCGGCGCCGTGCTGCCTGGACGGGAACCCTCCTCAGGAGTTTCAATGGATGATCCTGATCATCAGGACGACTGTTTCCAGATGAGACGCTTCTCCACAGCATCTGGTCCCAGATCAGCGGCTGATGGGGAGGCTGATCTCCGGGAGCCAGTCGTTCAGACGGCGGCTCTCCTCACAGAACAGGTGCAGCTTCTCCAGAGCGGGGTCCTCCCAAGACCCGTCAGCTGGGTTCTGCTCAGACAGGAAGAGGACACGGCCTTTAGTCTCACGTGGCCACATGAGAGACACAGAGACACAGAGAGAGAGAGAGGAGGTGGACACGCACCGTGATCAGGACGCAGTGGGCGTCTTCCAGCTGCTCCGCCTTGTCTCCCACCATCTCCGCCAGCCGCTGCATGTCCCCCACTCTCACGATGCTGATGTCGTTGTCGAAGCAGAAGGACTGGATGAGGGTGAAGTGGATCTGCAGGGCGATGTCGCACTCGAAGCCCTCGTCCACGGCCAGGACGCAGAAGGACACGCTGTCCGGGTCCCTGTGGACACGGAGGACAAGGAGAAAGGTTAGGTTTCACGTCAGACAGAAGACACATGAAGAAGAAGCAGAGTCGTATTCACTGTGATTCCTGAACTTACTCAGTCATGATCTTGGCGCTCTCGTAGACGCCGACGGTGATGGAGTCGTTGTCCTTGGCGGAGAGCAGCGCCTCCTGCAGGGCCTGTCCGGCGCACTGAGCGCGCTCGGCGGGTTTCTGGACCAGAACCTCTTCCAGAGTCATGATGAGGATGATGGAGGTGATGGAGATATTCCAAACAGGGACAGGAACAGAGAGAGAGAGTGTTTAATCCGAGAGGAGCAGAGTGATTCCACAGCCGCAGCCTCCTCCTCTTATACCCCGCAGCTCGTGCGGGCAGTGAAAGCGCCGCGCTCTGATTGGCTGAGGCTGAATGGTGTATTGGTATGATAATGCTATTGTCGCACTCCGGCTCGTGGCAGATTGATGGGGGTCACGGTGCCACGCAGGCTCCACTAACCCCCCCCCCCCCCCCCCCCCCCCCCCCCCCCCCCCCCCCCCCCCCCCCCCCCCCCCCCCCCCCTCCACTACCCCCCCCCTCCCCCCCCCCCCCCCCGCACACACACACACACACACCCTCCCCCGCACAGCAGCCAGGTCCGAAACTAAAAATAAAAGTTTTGCAGCGTTTTTGATCAAATCACTGAAAAAAACAGCAGCGACTCCACACACAGAGCTGCACGCGCCACAGCGTTTATCCATCCATCCATCCTCGATCCATCCATCCATCCATCCATTCATCCATTCATTCATTTATTTATTATTTATTTATTTATTAATTGATACAGAAGATGAAACTAATTGCTGACTTGTTTTACAGTTGTGCAGCAGATGCGTTTGGTTTGGAGACAGAAACTGTTTGTGGACCAGAGAAGTCAACAACAACAACAACACACTTTTGCATTTTAAACTTTTGTTGATGTTTTAGTAACAACACGGAAAGAGCCTCCTCATACGCCCCCACCCTCCAGCAGCAGCAGCAGCAGCAGTGGCGGGGGGTGGGGTTGGGGGTTGGGGGTGGTGGGTGGAGAAAGGGCAGGTGGATGATGCCATCTGTGGACTGGAGCCTGGCCGTAAAACGGCCTCCATTGTGCGGACAGAAGCCTTCTATTATCACGGCCTGCCCATACAAATGCAAATGAGGAGCGCGTGCCAGGACCCTGTGCGTGCTGCGCAATCTGCACTGCCGGAGCACGTGGACATCAGCTGTCCACAGAAGCCCTGCTCGCTCTTTGTTTACTTCCTCTGGGGAGCAGAGGCGCACGCGGAGCGACACAACCTGTGACGTTTATTGCACTTTTTCTTTGATGATTGTTTCAATGTGAAGATTGAACAAACTTTATTCATTAATAAAGTTTCTGCATAAGGTTTCCTCCATGCCCCCTCATTAAACCGGATGTGCCAGGCAGCGTCTTCCTGTGCTTTGTTTTCACTCTGATTCTGTTTATTATCTGCAGGTTTATCTGTGACGGTTCTGTTGATTCTCCGTCACTCTTACGCACAAACACGGTTTTACGCACGCGCGCATTCGGGTGATAAACCAATTTCTCCTACAGCACTTGGAGTTTATTGGCTCATGTGACTGAAGCTGCGCTATAATGCGGACTCGTCTCGCACCATGCAGCCCCGGAACCAGGTCTGCAGCCCCGGAACCAGGTCTGCTGCTCGGCCTGCTCAGGACACACCGCACCACCTATTGTTTAGCGGAGCGGCAGATGGAGAACTGTCGCTGTGAGGGGAGGGGGAGAGGGGTAGGAGGTCTCTCCCCCCCCCCCCCAGGGCTCCCCCCCCCCCCCCCCTCCTCCTAAACCCAGGTCAACCTGACCCCAGGGCGCACAGCTCTTTGTCAAGAGTCTGACTTTGGATTAAATGTGAGTGCAGCTGTAAAGTTTGACCGTGCAAAGTGTCCACAGTGTCCACAGTGTGTCCACAGTGTGTCCACGGTGTGTCCACAGTGTGTCCACGGTGTGTCCGCTGCAGGACGTGCAGCGACAGATCAGCACCACTCTCAGTTTGAGGTGTAAACATGCAGGTGAAAGCTGAACGCGTGTTTTTTTTTCTCTTTATCTGCGTCTTGTTGCAACAACAGAATCATTTGTTTGTTTCTGCAGCATCAGCTGATATCAGTGTGTGTGTGTGTGTGTGTTTGTGTGTGTGTGTGTGTGTGTGTGTGTGCGTGTGTGTGTGTGTGTGTGTGTGTCTGTGCGTGTGTGTGTGTGTGTGTGTGTGTGTGTGTGTGTGTGTGTGTGTGTGTGTGTGTGGATCCAGCTGATGGAGACGATGTCAGTATG
>JAFBJQ010002514.1:46646-103582 GCA_016785345.1 Trinectes maculatus | reverse complement strand
TGGAAAAAACGCGCCAGATTGGCAGAAAATAGCGTGAAATCATCCCCCAGAATGATATTTTGTGGATTAGACGCCAGAAAACCTCATTTTCTCATAGGTCAAAATTTGAAAAAAAACGTAAGGGGTTAGTATGTCGAAAATGCCCAAAAATGTCCAAAGACGAAAAAGGGAAATAACGCGCCAGAATGGCAGGAAATAGCGTGAAATCACCCCCTTGAATGATTTTTTGTTTATTAGAGGCCAGAAAACCTCATTTTCTTATAAGTCAAAAATCGAAGTACTGTATCTTGTCAAAAATTCTCCCAAAAACATTTGACATCATACTTCTTGTTGTATATTTCCAGGGGCATCTTCTGCGGTATTTCTATTTTCTGCTCACTTTACCTTCTGTGTCACAGAGGTTCAGGCATGGGAAAGAAGAAGCAGCACATCTGTCACATCGCTGGCTGCGGGAAGGTTTATGGGAAGACGTCCCATCTCCGAGCTCACCTACGCTGGCACAGTGGGGAGAGACCCTTCGTCTGCAACTGGATGTTCTGTGGGAAGAGGTTCACCAGGAGCGACGAGCTGCAGAGACACAGGAGGACACACACAGGTGAGAAGCTCATCACACTCGTGTCACTGTTGTTTTTTTCACAGGTCCTGTTTCTGTGTATGAAAAAGCTGAATTAATTTTAAGACGTAAATGCCAAACATTTTTAATCTTCGAATGTCTTCTGTGGCTGAGGTCTCAGGCAAACACTGAAGTCCCTTAACAGTTTCAAGAAAGGCTGTCAGTGCTCTCTGGTGGGCAAACTCTGTCATTGCGTCACTGTAAATGATGGGAAACACATTCCTGGCTTTTCCATACTGCCGGTTCTCAATACAAATCGGCCAACTAATGAACTGTAAATCCATCAGTCATGTGTAGCGTGCGTTGACGCACTGTTGACACAGTCCGATGCTTGTGTTTCCTGCAGGTGAGAAGAAGTTTGTGTGTACAGAGTGCTCCAAGAGGTTCATGCGGAGCGACCACCTGGCGAAGCACATAAAGACTCACCAGAATAAAAAAGGCGGGGTCCCCGCCTCCACATCTCCGCCCTCCACTGACGCCGTCATCACAGCCGATGGAACCACTCTCATCCTCCAGACCACCGCCAGTCACGACCTTGTGGCCAATCAGGACATCCCTTTGCAGCTGGTCACCGTGGCACCTGGTGAGGTGTTAGAATGAAGGGGTTAACAGTGTGAGGTGGCTTTCTGAGAACTGGCCTGTCACAAGGACCTCTTAGACGCTTCTCTTCCCCTCATACCTTTTTTATTTTACATATGAATATATACGTAAATATATATAACAAATATATATATTTTAAGTAAGAGTTATCATGACTTTATGTTGTTTTTTGCAGTCTTTTTATAGGTGGGCGAAAAACATTGAAATGTGGTTGCTATGTACACATGTCAAATAACACACACACACACACACACACACACGCATGCACTCACTCACACACACAGAACACTCAAACAACACATGAATACTCAATAAAATGCCTTATTTTGTATCATACTCTTGTATAAAATGCTGGAGGTGCATGTGTTTTTTAAGCTTTGCAGATAACATAACTGTTTGTGAGGTGGAAATGATGTGAGGCGCAGGAGAAAACAGTGTAGTGAACCTCTCTGACAGTGGTGCATCTGTCTGTCTGAAGCAGCGCAGCCTCCATGCTGCTCTGTTGCTGCTGCAGCTGCCAGGAACAAATGTCTTTTTGTTTTTAAAGAAGTTGTTTGACTTGCTGGCTTTCTTGCTGTTGTCGCCCAATCACTGACAACCAATAGGACAGTAACTGTGATGTGATGCCATGCTGTTGCAAACAGAGCAGGGGGTCAGAGAGGAACGACAGTGCCACTGTTACTGATCTCAATTTGTTTCCCAACCGCAAAAGGGATTTGGGAAAGTAGATGCAAGCCGCTCTGAAAAAGGGCAAATTCTTCCAGCATCTGGTCAGTCTGAACAGAATGTCTCACCTGTCCTCACGAGCACACCGTCCGCTGTGCTTGTCTACATCTAATCATGTCTTCATCATTTTTTTTTTTTCTTGTCCTTTTTGCGTATTTTTGTTGTAAATTTGCATTTCATGTCAATTTTTTTCCCATGTCCGTTTGCCAATCTGGGTGTCGTCTAAATTAAAGCTGCATAATGGTGATCATAAATGTTTAAGTGTAGAGTGGTTACCTTTGAAATCCTGCAGGGGGTTTTTGTTGTCACTGACAGGAGGAGAGCTTGTGCCAGTTTCATCCTGAGAAGGAAAAAAAAAAAAAAACAACTGAGACACAGCAGAAATACAGTAAATCTGTGAGCCCTGGAGGGCGCTGATGTCATTGCACATTCCAGTTGGATACCCGATGAGGTGGAATTACTTTTGTGGCCAGATATCACTCATAAGGAAAACAATCATGCCATTGTTTGTGTGTAATTTTTTTTTTTTTAAATCAATGTAATCCCTTCCTCTGTTTGTCCTAATGCTTGTAGCATTCATTTACATGTATATTATCTTATTTTCACATTGTTTATAGAAGCCATTACTTAGTTAACTGAATTTGAGGTATCAAAACCTTATTTTAAGTGATTTTTTTAAAGAATTGGTGTAAAAAATGAATGTTACCTTTTGTAAAACATTTTTTTCAAATGAATCACAATAAAAGTCGGAAACATTCCAGTGACATATCCACATTGTATAAACTTAATCTTAATTTTCTACTTGGAAAAACATAACAGGAAAATACACTGAAAATACATTGGGGCTTCTTTATTGGGGATTTTATTGAACAAAATTAGCAGGCATCCAAAACAGTATGATGACAACAATGGATATCAAACACCAGAAAACCTTTTCATACCATAGCACTCCCTTTCTTTTGATTTGTATTGAATGTTAACACCTGCACATGCTTCAGACATGCTTCCCTGAGAGCTAGTGAGTTTTATAATCCACAGGAAATGGACGATCAATCAAATCTGAACTTAACTTTTTTCTCTTAACCTGATTGCAAATACGAGATGATACGACAAACTGTAATTTACAGCATTGCTTCCAATTCTATTTCCAAATTATCTTAAATAAAGAATAGGCAGTCAACATTCACTTCAACATAAGTTTATTACTAAATGTACCAAATTGAATCCACCTTAGTACATATTCTTGTGCTCAAACCTACATTCAGGGAAAATTAAAAAAGTTTACATACTTTGCTCAAAAGTTTACATACCCCTGCAGAATTTTTGCTTTCCTTCCCTTTTTCAGAGAAAATCAGTGATAACACAAAAACTTTTTTTCCACTTAAACTACCCAAATGACCTTGATCAAAAGTTTACATACCCTGGTGATTTTGGCCTGATAACGTGCACTGAAGGTGACACAAATGGGTTTGAATGGCTACTAAAGGTAACCATCCTAATCTGTGGTCTGTTTGCTTGTAATCAGTGTGTGTGGATAAAAGCTGAGTGAGTTCCTGAGATTCAGACAGACTCTTGGATCGTTCATCCAGCCACTGACGTTTCGGGACTCTGAATCATGGGAAAAGCAAAAGAATTGTCAACTGGTCTATGGGCAAAAGTAGTTGATCTTTATAAAACAGGAAAGGGATACAAAAAGATATCCAAAGAATTGCTAATACCAGTCAGCACTGTTCAGACTGCGATTAACAAATGGAAAATCACTGGCTCTGTGAAAACCAAACCACGGTCAGGTCGACCAACAACAGCCACAACTGCCAGGAAAATTGTTCGGGAAGCAAAGAAAAACCCACAAGTAACATCAGGTGAAATACAGGACTCTCTACAATCCAGTGGCGTGGCTGTTTCAAGATGCACAATAAGGAGGCACTTGATGAAAAACGGGCTGCATGGTCGAGTCGCCAGAAGAAAGCCACTCCTGCACAAATGCCACAAAGGATCTCGTCTATGATACAACACACAGCACAGAGACAAGCCTCAAAACATCTGGGAGAAGGTGATGTGGAGTGATGAGACCAAAATTGAACTTTTTGGCCACAACTCCAAACGTTACGTTTGGAGAGGTGTCAACAAGGCCTATGATGAAAAAAACACCATTCCAACTGTAAAGCACGCAGGTGGATCGCTGATGTTTTGGGGATGTGTCAGCTACAAAAGCACAGGAAACTTGGTCTAAGTTGACGGAAGGATGAATGCGGCACGTTATCAGCAAATATTGGAAGAAAATCTGCACTCGTCAGCCCGGAAGCTGCGTATGGGACGCACCTGGATGTTCCAACATGACAACAATCCAAAGCACAAGGCCAAGTCGACCTCTCATTGGCTACAGCAGAACAGAGTGAAGGTTCTGGAGCGGCCATCTCGGTCTCCTGACCTCAATATCATTGAGCCACTCTGGGGAGATCTGAAGTGAGCAGTTCATGCAAGACAGTGTAGGAATTTACAGGAACTGGAGGCTTTTTGCCACAAAGAATGGGCATCTTTACCACCTGAGAAAATAAAGAACCTCATCGACAACTACCACAAAACACTTCCAGCTGTCACTGATGTTAGAGGGGGCAATACTCGATATTAAGAACTGGGGTATGTAAACTTTTGATCAGGGTCATTTGGATGTTTGCTGTTGTCGTTACGATTTAAAAATAGGAAACACAGTTGTTTATTAATGAATGGCTTCACCAACCACCACTGACCATGACTGGGAAAAAAAGTTTTTGTGTTATCACTGATTTTCTCTGAAAAAAGGCAAGGAAAGCAAAAATTCTGCAGGGGTATGTACACTTTTGAGCACAACTGTATATATATATGTAGGTTTTGATGAGATGTAGAATGAGCTCTTTGGCGATGGGACTAAGTGTAGAGTGGTTACCTTTGAAATCCTGCAGGGGGTTTTGTTGTCACTGACAGGAGGAGAGCTTGTGCCAGTTTCATCCTGAGAAGGAAAAAAAAACAAAACAACTGAGACACAGCAGAAATACAGTAAATCTGTGAGCCCTGGAGGGCGCTGATGTCATCGCACATTCCAGTTGGATACCCGATGAGGTGGAATTACTTTTGTGGCCAGATATCACTCATAAGGAAAACAATCATGCCATTGTTTGTGTGTAATTTTTTTTTAAATCAATGTAATCCCTTCCTCTGTTTGTCCTAATGCTTGTAGCATTCATTTACATGTATATTATCTTATATTCACATTGTTTATAGAAGCCATTACTTAGTTAACTGAATCTGAGGTATCAAAACCTTATTTTAAGTGATTTTTTTAGAGAATTGGTGTAAAAAATGAATGTTACCTTTTGTAAAACATTTATATGTTTTTCCATCACGTCCTTAGCAATCGTATGCCCTTGCTGACATCGACCTTGGCTGGAACCAAACCCGGGCCTCCAAGATGAAAGACGGACACGCTACCAGAGCCAAGGCAGCTCCTTAAAGCATTGTTCTCAATTGAATCACAATAAAAGTCGGAAACATTCCAGTGACAGTTCCAGTGACATATCCACATCGTATAACCTTAATCTAAATTTTCTACTTGGAAAAACAACAGGAAAATACACTGAAAATACATTGGGGCTTCTTTATTGAGGATTTTATTGAACAATATTAGCAGGCATCCAAAACAGTATGATGACAACAATGGATATCAAACACCAGAAAACCTTTTCATACCATAGCATTCCCTTTCTTTTGATTTGTATTGAATGTTACCACCTGCACATGCTTCAGACATGCTTCCCTGAGAGCTAGTGAGTTTTATAATTCACAGGAAATTGATGATCAATCAAATCTGAACTTAACTTTTTACTTTCTTAACCTGATGGCAAATACGAGATGATACCACTAACTGTAATTTACAGCATTGCTTCCAATTCTATTTCCAAATTATGTTAAATTAAGAATAGGCAGTCAACATTCACTTCAACATAAGTTTATTACTAAATGTGCCAATATATATGTAGGTTTTGATGAGATGTAGAATGAGATCTTTGGCGATGGGACTTTAGGGCACAGTATGTCAGTCTAATTGTGTCTAATTAGTTTTTTTATATATATTTTGCATTCATTTGCAATGTCAGTTAAGAAAAATCGTATGAATGTCATCATATTGACGACAAATATTTGGCCCAGCACTAGACTAAAGGTCTGAAAATGGGTCAATGATACATTGTTTTCCAGACCGTTATTAAGATAAGCACTAAAAGTAGACACACAAAAAAAAACGATCTACCTCACTGGTTTGTCAGAAACCTAATTTAACCAGCAGCAGCATCTTGCGTTGTGCTTTGACCACAGGCAGAGTCCCAATCAGTGCAAACATACCGACATCCACTGCATGGCAAAGAAAACCTCTCAATGAAAACACGAATCATGATTCACTTCACAATACACACACACACACAGAAAAGCCTCCTATACCTGACCATGAAAAGTCCCATTCACATGTCACAGAAAAAAAAAGTTGTTGTAACTGTAGCAGTGTTTGTGGTCAGTCTGTCAGCAGTCCATCGAGGCACGAGAGAAGTTTCTCTTTAAACAGAGTCCAGTTCGCTGCCTCATCACAGCCACAGCTGGATCCTCACAACTCCGTGTGAACATCTGACAGAGACGACAAAAGATTAAAAACTTGTCTACTTTTGCACTTTCCAGTAACTTTGTCGTCAGTGTTAAAACCAGTGTGTGTACCTGTGTCCTGCTTGTTTGCTGTGTTGTCTGCTCCATCCTGAACTCTGTTCTGCAGACGTTTGATCTCTTGGTCATAATCAGTCCACTCAGCCACGATCCTCACTGCCGCCTGCAGCTTGGGCTCCTTGGTCATGGGGTTGTTGCACTGAAAATTGAAGAGCGATGAATAAAATATTCTGCAAAGATTTTATTGTGGTGGTTGGGGGAAAAAACTTGATGTGTTGTTTAATGCATCATGTTGGGAAAGTTTCCAACTTTCCACTCAGATAATTTCATTTCCCTCATTTTCCTTTTACGTTTGTTAATTATCATTAAAATGCATCTCACTCTACTTTTACAACTATTAATGTGATCATTTTTCACACAAGTTTAAACTTTAATTAATTTTTTTAAACCATAAACTATAACCATAAAAACATATTCACATAAAAACGCTATAAAAAGTCAATAGTTTTCTTGTCCCCTTCTGCCCTCCTGTGGTCATTGAGAAACACTACACTTGCTCATAGAGACTTGAAAGGTACATTTAAGGCATTCTGTCCCTTACACAACACAGAATGCACATTATTACCAGGTCTATGGTCTTGGCGCTCTTCTTGGACCTGTCATCACACCAGGTCTCACACCACAGCCAATCCTGAGGCAGAGATTTGATGGGCACCTGGTGAATCATGTTATTGGGAAGATCCTGAAAGAAAATGAAGAGAATGATGAATAGTGGCAAAGATTTTAACAGCATCAATAAATTGCCCCTTCATTTTAAACACTAGTCGACACATCATGCAATGCTAAATGCACTGTCATATTTTGCCTTTTCATACAATTAGAATTGTGAAAAATGTTTTGCAATAATGTGTATGCAGGTCTGTAAAGATTCGTCAGCTTAACTAACACTTCCCACTCAGCATCGCCACAAACTGCTGCCTTTATTCTGTTTTTCAGTCACATGGTAATGCAGTTACAATCAGCACATATGTGTCTGATAATGTTATTCTTTGTAAAATGACTGGTGATGACGCACAGAATTAAACAGCAAAATTGTGTCAAACGCAAATTTAAGTTGCTAAAACTGCAACTGAAAATGTGTTTTCACCAAACTGTTCATTAAATGTGGAAAAAAAAAACGTCGTCAGGTTGAAGGGGAGATGTGAAGCAGGATTCACAAGTATGAGGCAGTTGCATAAGATGTTACTGCTATGGGTCAATTAAAACAGTTGTAAGATATCGTGGGACTAAATTAACATGCAAACAATTCAACCATCTCTTACCAAGGCTGGCACTTGTGCTGCTTTCCCACATCCACCACAACTCTGACTATTCTATACATTACCCACAGGAGCCAAATGTCCAAGTGAGTTATATGTTAATTTCACTTCACGCTTCAAGCTCCAACGGTTCAAAGTGAGTACAGTGTTCAGCTGAGACCATAAGCGAACAGAGCCAGTAGTATTACATCCTCTACTTCAAGAGACAAGTATGGACAGACGATGAGAAGACAGACCTGGTCCAGATTGGAGAGGCTGTTGGGATCTTGGCTGAGCCCCTGGTACTGTCCTCTGAGACGATCTCCTGCTGCTATTTTTCTGAATTTCTTAAGGTCGACCACATACAGGGCGCTGCGTGGGACACATGACAATATCATGTCAATATAAAATGCATGAAATTGAAAAATGTATTGGGAAAGATAGTCATCGTGACGTGTATGTGTGTTTGAGGAAGCTGAGCGACATCAGGCTCACTGTGTGTACCTGATGTGATATTTGCGTCCGGCGAGGTGGCTCGCCCAGTAGCCAGACTTCCAGAAGCGATAGCCGTCCATCTCTCTCCGGCTCTCACAGAACGGAGTGTAACCGTATGGAGCTCCCTCCAGGTCGAAGTCACGGAGCTCCTTCAGGTCTGTCCGCACAATCTGCAGGATGAGGCAACAATACACAAGGATCATTTTGAGGGCAGCTATTATCTGTTATTTTCTCCAATGTTTGTCTATAAAGTGACACAACATATGGAACAATTTCAGTTACGTTATAACACAGCCCAAATGATGTCCAACTACCAGAGACCATACAGAAACACAGTAAATAATGAATGGTCACAGCTACACTAAAATCTACTCAATATCTTATCAAAACAGTTGTTTTGAATAATCAAATCAAGCTAACAAGCTAATAAGATTAGCTTTGACTGTTGAGAAGTCAACATAACTTAATTGTATAGAATACCTATAATACTGTACTTATAAGTATTATCTGCCATCACATGTAAGAAAAATAAATATTTTTCACAAAACATGTGACATTTCAAAACTTTTAAAGGACTTTACAGAAGTCGTTAAGAAAACACGATTTTGATCACTTACAAAAAACGATTTCTTCATTTATTTCTTTATTATAAAAACCGTCACAATGATGTAACATTTGGATGGCAGAGTGTGTGCAGGTGTGCATGAGCTCACCTGGTCAGCGTCCACAAACAGGATCTTGTCGACAGCGAGAGGAAACAACACGTCCAGGAAAAGGATCTTGTAGCCCCAGATGATCCTCTGTTTCTCAGTCTGTTGGTGTAACCAGCGCGGCCACTTGTACTGCACCAGCTCGTACTGGAAACCATATTCCTTTGCCATGTGAGGGATGAACTCCTGCAAGATGGACACATACACAAACACAGCTGTCAATGTGTTTCACACCAATAACAAATACACCCGTAGTTTTAATCCATTTAGAGATCGTTTAGTCAATTAACATTTCCATATCATGACAAAGCAATAAGTAATGTATCATACAAAATACTGATGATTACTGTGCTTCTTTGTATTTCTCAAACCATCTACTCAAAGGACTGGAAATGAATATTAGCAGACAGGCTAACACTCTGTCGAGTTGTCCTTTTAAATTAAAACGCTGACATGAACTGCAATACTTGGGTAGATGCCAGTGGGGACAATCTTTGTTGACAGCCTCTGTAGACTACATGTCATAACAGTCAAAGAAATCTTTGAGACAGCAACATCTGCTGTAGCCTTTTAAATCTAACAGATTTTACAAAACCAAAATCACTCACACAATCAATATCTTAACTTTGTGACAAAATGAGAAAACTGTAAAAAAAACAAAAAAAAACAAAACAACAACAGATAATTGGAGGATGGTCATAAAAACTGAGTGAAAAAGTCATGATAAGCACTGAACTCTAGTTATCGGGGGGATTTTCTTTGAGCAGAGCATTAAGGTCTCACTCTCGCTGCAGCTTTCACCTTGATTTTCTGAACTCATGTTTGAAGAAGAAAAGCTGCTGCCATCAGAGAGAATCTCCAAATCAATGATGTGATGCCAAAGATGATTTTTAAAGTAACACCATGGTAATAAAAAAAAGATCCAACCTTGAAAGTCGGGGACAGGTAGTTCTTGAGGAACCAGAACTTGACAGGAGTTTTGGTGTTCTTCAGAACTGATAGCATCATTATCCTAGAAGTGAAAGGTATGAAAAAGAGAACTGGAAGAGCTGGAAGTCTTTAATCGCAGAAGATGTAAGGATGAGATTTAAACCCACATCTTTTTGACCTGGTTACATCTCTGACACTAACCTGAGGAACCTCTCATACAGATGCCCCGAGGCCACAGAGAAGATGTTGATCACGTCGTCCTTCTCCTGCTTTGGTTCCTCCACTTTTCCTCCACCTGTAAAACCCCTGGAAAATAAAAGATAAAAGCATATTCTAATAAAAACGATCACATAAATACACAAAAAAAGCATGTTTATTCCCTAAAAAAAATAAAATAAAATAACTGACTTGAGTATCAATCAATCAAATTTTATTTGTATAGCCCATATTCACAAATTGCTATTTGCCTCATAGGCGGAACAAAAAAAATCCAGGTTATATAATTGTACTCGTTATTGATTATTTAATTGCTATTTCAATGTATTGATTGTCAAACAAAAAACATTCAATTTGCAATTTTGTAAAACAGAAAAGAAAATTTAAGAAGGAAGAACCAAAGATTATTTTTAATTTGTGTTTGACTCAAACCATTACCAAGAGCATTATACAGTCAGAAGCAGAGACGAGTTGGTTTGGACTAAAGTTGTACCTGGTCAGAGATTTCCAGAAGCCCGTGTCGTTTTCCTCGGTCCCATCACTCAGCAGTTCTTCATTTAACTTGTCTGGTTTCTTCTGGACCTGATAAAATCGTATGAAATAATGTGATTGTGCATTTCTTTCTTTGTCTTGTTTCAATCACTCACTGTCTCCGATTTGAAATGTGACGATATCCCTAGCTTGAGACTTCTGCATTAATGTTCTTTATTTATATATTTTCTCAGTAACTGCATATTCAAACAGTACCATAACATACTCAAACGTATTCCTTTATATACTACATAAAATATGCAGCCCCTTTATCCCCTTAAAGGTGAAACAGCACAGAGGTAATAGGCGATGTATAATTTTACCCATGTAATTTATGCACCTACTGTATATGTTCTCTATTATGTAAAAGGCTCAACACAGACTGGAGTCTCTCCCACACATTAAAATTTATGACCTTAGAAATTGAGGAGATTTAAAATGTCATCACTCACTCACTGTCCCGGATTTGATTTTATTTATCCAGGCACAAAAAATGAAATCAGCTCAATGTGTTGAAGGTCATATTCCTACCAACGTCCGCACGGTTGTGCCAGACAGGCGTCACTTAATCGGGGGCATACTGACCTTGACTTTAATGATCCTGCTCTTGAAGTTGTTCAGCACAACTATAATATCGTCTGAGTCTGCTGGAGAGTCTGTACCATCATGGCTGCCACACGAAGATCGAGAAAATATTAAGATTATAACAGGAAATTTACAGCTGGAATCCATGAGTGAAAGCATGTGCTGAATTTATACACCAGCCGCCTCAGACTCTGCCAGTGGTCACCTGTAAATCTTGTAGATTTCATCAGAGCGCCCTTTCCTCATCTTCAGGATCCAGGCTCCTGGGTTGGCCTTGAGCTGGAAGTAACCCTACAGAACAGAACACAGAACATTTATAGGGTTGGACTGTAAGAAAAAGAGAAGATGGTTTTCCCAAAATAAAAAATAAATGCTGGCAATGTTGTTTGTGTTTGTGCAAATTCTGCATTTTAGTTCTACAGGTGAATTTCAGTGAATTAGAACAGAGGGGTAAAATTCACTTGTCTCAGTAATTCAATTCAAAAAGTGAAACTATCATATATCATAGATTCATTACTCACAAAGTGAAGTATTTCAAGCCTTTATTTGTTATTATTTTGACAATTATGGCTTACAGCTCATGAAAACCCAACATTCTGTAAGTCAGAAAATTCAATAATTCAATACTTAGAAAGTTACATAGAATTTTCAATATTGGAGACTCATGGTGTTAAACTCAATCAGGATTGGAATATTTCACTGTATGTGTATAATGAATCTGTGATATATGAGCGTTTAACTTTCTGAACTGAATTACCACCATCACATTCCAATTTATTGAGATGAACCTGTAACGTGTTCAAAAACGAGGAGGCGGGACCGGCTTACCAGGTTGGCCATGACGATAGTGTCCACAATAACAGGCTCGGAGGCAGTTCCCAGTGTGAACTGCAGCCCACGGGGCGGCTGGCCTGAGCTGACATCAAAACAATGGCCCTCAAGCAACAGGTGCTCTAATTCATACTCGGCTGCAACAATATTCTCCACCTGTAAAAACCAGAAGAGTTAACACGTAACGTTTCTTTTGTGCAGCCCAATATCAATATCCACAGGTATAAATTGTGTGGTAAAATTAATAATACAAATGAATGACCTAATGTAATATTTAAAATCTTAAATAAGGAAAGCTAAAAACAGACTATACAAATTTCAATAATGAATCCAGTGAAATGATGTGGAAATCTGTGTCACAAGCAGTGAGCACTGTGTTGACTGCAGGATAAAACAAACAGCTGGTTTTGCTGTACCTCCTGCAGGTAGATGTTGTCCAGGTCGTATCGTGTGTGCACAGATTCCACCATCCAGCTCTCAGGAGTGTTGAGGTTTAAGGTGAAGAGTGGAGACTGAGGCATGTCCAGAAACTTGGCCATGGGGCCAGGAGAGAAACTGCCGTCGCTCTGAAACGTCACATCAGGCTCCAGCACGTAACGGTAAAAACTGGACGCAGATGGAGAAAATGAAGGCAAAGAAAGGGAAAATAAGAAAGTTTAAGTTAGTTTTTCAAAGTTTAACTAACAAACTGAAATGTTTAATTGCAGTATTTTTCCAATCACTCACCTCTTCAGTGGCATTTCTGACAGTTTGGATTGGCAGTTCATGAAAACTCGCATGTTGACGTTGACCAGCTGCTTCAGAACCTGCAGGTGTTGAGTGGGAGGGACGATCAACAGGTTAGAGGTGGGGATCAGATCTGGCAGAGGTCAAATAAATCAACTGAACTGTTTAGGAAGAGACAGGTAGACCCAACATGAAACCACATTTCCCATACCAGTAGGAGAGGAGCCAGTTTTTGTGCGTCCCTGGTGACTGGATCCACTACGGCAACAACGTCAAAGAACACATCTCCTTCCTTTGGACGGATTTTAACAGCACTGCCAAAAAGAAATCAGAAAGTCAAAGATAAAGTCAAATATATCCTGCATTTTGTGATTTGCATTTTGAGATTTGCATTTTATTTTTTAAACTTAATTTTGTATTACTTATTTTTGAATAAAATACAGTGGCATGTCTTGCCAGAAACAAAACAAAACAAAACCGACCTGCTTGTCTAGTTATGTGAAAATACTACAACTTTACCTGTAGCGGTCATCACCAATGTTATATTCTACCCGGGCATCTCCTTTTGGTTGGGACGAGAGCAGAGCATCCACCTTCATCACAAGGTCGCTGGCCCTGAGAGAAACCTTGTGTTTACTGCCCAATCTAAAATATCACTTTGTGTCGCTAATGAAGGAGCCTGAGTAGATTCAAGTTGTAAAGATGAAATAAAATACCTGTCCTCCTCAATCCCAAACTGCTGGACTTTACTTTTGATTCGCTCCCCAGATGTCTTCAAGATAATATTCTCCAAAAGCAGAAAGTCATCCTGGTTAAACACCTCCTCTTCCTCCAGTGGACCTATAATCTGTAGACAAAACAAAGGTTCTGCTTCTATTACTGTGGTACCTGTGAATTCCACCCATTCCAATGCAGGTTTGAAGTTCTTTCAGCAATTAAAAATAAGATCATGACTCACTCTTCCGTTGCTGATAACTGCTCTCTGTCCTTTCTTCAGTTTGAGGACATCTCGGCAGAAGGCAGCGTGGGAGAGCAGGAAGTCAAATTTGGAACCATCATATGCACTCTTGAACAATGACACATCCATACCCTGAGGCGAAAACACATTTCTTTATAAGCAATTGATGAAAACAAAAGGTCAAACATATGCACAGTTTTTTTTAACTACATGTTTTTTTTTTAAATCAATGATCCTGTACAGATAAGTGAAGTTGTTCATCTCCCCTCACCCCCACAGCAAACTCTCCAATGTCGACGCCATTATGCAGGGCGGTGGCCGTTTCTTCTTTAGCCATCTTTGTGATGAAGTTCTTGGCATTGTTGGCAGACTGTGTTTGCATGGCAGCCCAGATCGCTCGGGCCACATGGCTCGTCTCATTGGACACAGAAGCCGATGGATTGTTGATCACCCCCAGTCGGACGTTGTTGCTGGTTTTCTGTTGCGTAACAAATGAGAAGTCAAAAAAGCTGATCTAATTCATGGGTCACAGTAATTAATTTAGGCATCTGTGGTTTTCATTCCACGGAGATGACGAAGTATGAGTGTTTGTACCATGTGTCTAATGGCATCGTAAAGGAGCTGTCGTCCTGCGGGCTTGTCAAAGTCTCCCACCACCCAGAAAGTCACAGGGCGGATGTAGCCATCATCTGAAAACCACAGAAGAAAGACAGGCAGTTAGTCAGCATAAGTCACTGAGGAGATGTTATACAGTTATGAGCCACATTTTCTTAAGGGAAATTAAAATCTGACACAAAACTACTTTACACTACAATTAACTTTTATTCTACAATTTTCCCTTGTTATAAGCACATCTGTAATTTCCAAACACCAAATTTAACTTTGAGCATCTCATTATCCATGCAGCTACATGAGGTCATGCTCTCCATCGGAACGATAGGAAAAAAACAGTCAGAGCTCACAAATTAAAATTTTTAATGCTTGTGTGATACCACACAATACTTATACTTTAGACACATACAATCACCACATGCATAAATATGTAATTTATGTCCTCTGTGAAATGCAACACAGATGGAGGAATGGCAGTGGATCCACAAACACATCTAAAGGCTGCCAGCAATGTTGTTCAAAGAAAACAGGAATAAGAAAAACATGTGAGGAGGAGGGGAAAAAAATAACATGAAGGAAAAGAGCGATTACCATGCCTGTTGGTGGACGTCATCCCTGATCCAGGGACATTTTTAAAACATATAAATTAGAAGTGGAAAACAAGAGGAGAGGACAGAAGGAGAATACATGGGATAGAGGGTTGAAACACGAGTAAATTATCTTTACTAGAAAAAGCAAAAAGCTCTGAAATCATCATCTCATTCAGACTTCCTGCAGAGTTTTACCTCTCTTTGTCATGTAATTCATGCTGTTTGCCACAGCGGCGCTCTTCTTTTTGATGTCCAGTGTCAAGAAGCGAGCATAATCATCTATAAAGAAGTTATCTGTAAAAAAAAAAAAAAAGTTGACAGCTTACTAGGGTTATAGCACAAAGCCACGATTTGTATCTGTTTAAGACTTCTATATTTGTGAATGTAGTGTACACTGAATGCAGTGGAGCGAGGTTATGGATAAACACTTAAGATGTTTAAAACCTTAACAGATCAGGGAACTTTTTCATTAACTGTTGCGATAGGTCTTAAATTCCGTTTTCTGGAAAAAGTAACAGGCTTAGTGTTGGATCAGTGGACGCAAAATAACACTTGCACAACATTGGTCAAGCTTCATGCTTCAAAGACAAATTCAATATCTAATAACCGTGTAAAAGAAAAACATCTATTCTATTGCAAAGTTTCAGGAGTGTTGGTATGTTTTCAGATTATGTTGTCCTCACTGGTATCAGACAGGTCCATGTATGTTCTGCTGGTGGACAGGACTCTGGGGTTGATGCGAGGAACAACATTGGGCTGGTTCATGATGAAGTCCACCACGTCGTGATCTGTAGCCAGTTCACCCTTTGATTCACACAAACAGAGAGTATGTTAAAGAACAATTCTGCAGAGGACAGTTTTCAATGTCACTGTAGACTGGTCACTGCTGCAGCAGGCCTTTATGTGACTGCCTTTCATTTCTACTGTCACAAAGTCCAAATGGCTCAAATGGCTTTTCAACTGCAGTTACTTCTCTTTGTATCTTGACAAAAAAAAGTTTCCCATCAATAAGTTTGGATTACACATTGTTAGTGATGACTAACACTGTGTTCAGCACCAACACTGGTATTAAAATTAAATATTACCCACTGTGGTTAAATGTCTTACAAACCCTTGAGAGAAGCAGTTAAAGTTAGCGCATTTGAATTCTGGAGCAATATTAAGACAGGAGAGAATGATGCAAATAATTGCTCACAAAGATCTTGTCTTAATCATAACAATCCTTGTCAGTGCAATTTAAAAAAATCACATCTTTTTTCTAACTACATAACAACAATATTCTAACTGTAATTGAACGAGCACATTTAAAAAGAACACCCCAACTGGTATTATCAGTGTCACCGATTAATTCTCAGTGAATGCACGACCAGTTTTACTGAGTCTGATCTGATCAAATTATTTTCTGATGTTTCAATATGTATCTCAAACTTCTTGATGGAAGGAGACAACTTTTGAAAGGACTGCATGAACATCTGCCTACATCTGGTATATCAATGTGTTGCATCATTTAGGCAAACTAAATTGGACTGTCAACAAATACACATCATTTTTACTTCTTGCTGTCTTACAGTGGCTGTATATCAAAGTAGGCGTGAGGCTGTTGCAGGTGCTCACTGACCAGGTAGACTGCTCTCTGGTAGAAGGACGTGGTCTCCAAGATCTTTTGCATTGTGACTGTCTCCAGTTCATCTGGGTCCAACTGTTCCCGCTGGAATGGTATGCCGTTGTACATGACAACAGGCAACGGGCCCACTCCTGTCTGCTCATAATACGCCCGGCCTTCCTAGTAAAGGACACATAAAATACATTTACTGCCTTTCTTTCTGAATTACCTTCAATAATGACAGTGTAACAACGTAATAATACCCACAAAACCATTGTAGCATCCAGCACAGTAATGCCACCTGACACCAGACTCACCTTCCTGTTGCTGTCATAGCTGGAGTCAGCTCCCAGGATGCTGCTGACTTCTACGTAAGGGAATCTCTTCTCCAGCACCTTCACCACATCCCCAACACTTAGTTGTCCACCAAAAGGCACCTGATTTAACATCTAAAAAGGGAATGGAAAGAAAGAATAAAAATAAGTGACGTCTACCTGCTTTAAAAGAAGCATGACCTCTCTTCCCAACCTATGTATGTTTTTTAGTAGTGTCAAAATAATAGACATCATTCAAGTCTCTACTTTCTCGACATGCTAGTCATTGGGCTCTCCTCCACTGTGATGATAGAAGGTCAACTCACCGCGATGACAGCTTCAAAAGCATTCTGACTGTTCACTTCATCGCTGATGTAGTTGTAGGCACGCACCAGCGCCACACCAGCATCCTGCATGCCATCTACGTCATCTTCATCTGACACCACGAACACCAAGCCGATCCTAAGACACAAGCAGAGAGCAAATACAAAGTCTCACATGTATTGCTAAAACACAGGTTGGAAGCTGTCTGGCTCATCTGTATTCAAACTGACTGTCCCAAAATGCCGCATGGCATGACCGGCATCAAAGGTCTCCTAATCTACCTGAAACAAACTGCTAAATTACAATTTTGACCACCTCCACTCCCAGCAGACTGCTATCCCCACCTCTCTTTGATTTCCCTTGTTTTTGCAGTAACTAAAATGAAATTAAAACATTGTGTTGCCCTTTATACTGGAATAATCATCTGGGAAATACACGGCATCCCACACATTAAAAAAATCTATTTTAGTGAGTTCACACCCCACCACTTCCTTGATGACAGAAAACACTTACCTGAGAGGGATGTTGTTGGCATAAAACATCTCTGCAACACTCAGCAGCTCAGCTGCATTCTCCTGAGCTGGATCCAGAATAATCACCTTCATTGCACAACAAAACACACAAATGCTTGATATTTTTCACATGGATTCTGAACCATTTCGATTCAAAAAGACCTGACTAATCAGACCCAGATGTACCAGATTGTGGAAGTTCTTGCGGATCTGTCTGATAACTCCAGGGAAGGTTGGTCTGAGCAGTTCCTGAATGTTGTAGGGCCATGAGCTGTACCTGTGGTCTGTCTCCAGGTTGTTAATCCACTAATAAAAAGAGAGGGCACGCAAGATTAGTGACAACTAATTATGAGCTAACAACGATTTCCATTGTTAATCATTTTTCATTTAATATGTAATTTTTCATCTTCTTAAGTTTCCAGAGCCTCAAGTTCATATCATCGAAAAATAGAGATGTTAAGGTAACTGAAGATTTGTTTCAACTTTTCTGTTCCCAACAAGAAGGGATGTGGTGTATGACTGGTGTTGGAAGAGGTTTTGGTTGTGGTCGAACGCTTGACATCTTACACTAATGGCAGGGTTGCGGATGTCTACGGCATAGTCAGAGTCCGAGGGCTGGACGTTGAGCTTCAGAATGTCGTGAATGTACGGTGTCTCAATGAGCAGAGAGCGCAGACCCTCCATCACCCTCGCCTCACTGCGCAGCGTCTCAAACACACTGCAGATAAGAGGAAACAAAGGTGAGTCATTTACATAAGGCCTGTGTGTTTCTGTGCGTGTAAATGGTTAGACCAACGTAACTGCTAAAAAACTAATTATGTGCAAAAGTGTTTTTTTGTGTGGTTGCAGCATCCAATTGTGTTGAATCACTTAAGAATTCTGATTACTTCTATTGCAATAATTTATTTTTTTCATTATCAAATTATGCATGCATAATGTATATACATTTTCATTACCTGAAGATGTCTTGTGTGTCCAGATCTATGTGCAGTCCATTAATAAACAGGGCTGAATCCCCAGGCTGCAGGCCCAGAGTCCCTTTGAAAAACTATATAGAGATAAATATCAACACATATAAATATCCCGTTCACATCAAACCCTAAAACTCCCCATTCAACTCAGCTAAATAAATCGCTGCATGTCAAATCACAGCTGACCACTGCACAGTCAATTATATTGTAAAACTTCAGGGAGCAGTCAGCAAAAAGCTGCAACGAGTCACGTCAACATTTCCGAACATGAAGTGACAGCTCTGTTTCGAGCCACGTCTGTTTAGAGCAATCAAACCGCACACTACACAAATCTAATTATTAGAGAAGGAGCGTGTGAATGTGTGTGTGTGTGCGTGCGTTCATGGCTGTGAGAAGCAGCGTGCATTTCTTGCTGTCAGCATAGGCAAAATGAAAGCTCAAAGTCGTTCTGGCACAGTCAAATCTCATTACAGGAAGACAAAGACATCAGATTAATCATACTCCAGACGCTGCAATTACAAGAAGACATGATTAACACAAATATTGTTCATCCCACTTAAATAAAGGATGGATGTATGCGTGGATGTATGTGTGTCTATGTGTGAGAGAGAGAGATGTCTGCATGCAAGTGCACGTGTCCAAACTGCTTCAATCAATAATCCTTTTTCACTGCAGGACTCAGTGCGGCTGCTGAATGAATCACAGATTCAGTAATTAGGACGTTTTGCTGCCCTCCCCAACCACCCACCCAAACTCCTGTCTGCAAACCAAGATAATGTGAGCACAGCTAGAGGAGCAGGGGGAGGTGGGACATGAGGGGAGTGGAAAAACATTTGACAAGAAAAAAGGCTGATTACCTATTCCATTAGCAGGGCAAACCCAAACACATTGTCAGAAACGCACTGCATTTCGAGTCAGACCTTGTTTACGATTTATCACATAATAAAAGGTGAGAGGAACAAAACAAAAACAGGAAGGGCAGTTCTCATTTCGAGATATTTCCCTAAAGACAAAGACTAAAAGGCTGAGGGGCTCTGGTTGTGGCTGTATGCAATAATGCTATCTGTTCTTTATTTTTCTTCTTTATTGGATCCGATTGGTAAACAACTAAACCTAAATTATCCCTGACAACTCTACAACACAGTCAGCAGGAATGTAAGAATACTGTCATGCTGCAGAGAAAAAGCCAAGGAGAATGAAAGAGAATGAGGAAGTCAAGAAGAAAATATTGATACCAATCTGAACATTTAAATATCCCAAATCATTTTCTTAACACAAAATATTTTTTCATCTGTCAACACAACTACAACAAGGACACAAATGGATTATTAACATGACTGGTGAATGGACGAACAAACACATACCTTCTGATTCTCGCCTATCTCTTTTCGGATCTCAGAGTTAACCACTGTTTTTGTGATTGACCTGTGAGGATGGAAATATACAGACCAAACTGTAAAACAATAGACAAGATAATATGTGCTTAAATCTAAAACATCTTACAGAAGCTATCTTTGTGCACTTCCTTCTTCCTTACCGGGCTTTGGTGGGGAAGTTCTGACTGAGGTCTTTCATTACACTGAGGGCATCAACAACGGGAGCAGCGAGAATTCGAGCTGCCGTCTGGAAACTCAGATCTACGAATGACATGGTAAGATATGATGATGGGGAGGTAGACAAAGAGGGCAAAAGATTGGACTAAAAAACCCAAACGTTTTCAACAAGATAAAATCAGAATGTGCATTTGTACTTAATAATATATAAACTAACAACAAATACATGCTTAAAGGTGCAAGTCTATTACGAAGGCTCAAGGCTAATGCTAAAGGAAAAGTCAAGAGCACCAGGGTCATTGGGATTCATCCACTCACACTATTGATGTATGTACAAAAGTTTCATGGCAATCCAGACACGTTACATTCCCAGACTCATGTTGCCAGATGATGAAAAATTAATCAGTTAAGCCCATTAATGTATTAATTAGAAAACAAATGTGAAGTAATTAACATGCTTGTCTTCACACTGAAGGTATTAATTAAATCTGTCTTAAAGCGGAAAGGTAAGACTAAGAATATAGATTAGAATATTACTTCTTACATTATTCCAATGCTTATGCGATAATATTGTTTATAAGGTATAAACACATACAGTAAAGATAACTTTTCTTTGCAAGTGTGATGAGAATAATTTTGGTGAAGATAATCTCAATGCAGGGAGCATCTATGTAATGCTGTTGTAGCCTGTGTGATTATTAGCCCCTGGAGATCTCCCTGTCTTTATATACAGACTGTAATAATGAGCACCGGTGAGGTAGATGATAAAGACATACACCCACATGACAGTCTGACAGTGAAGCACAGACGAGCCTCACATCATCCCCCCACATCCTTTATTCAACACCATTAAGGCAGCCCATTGTTAGCGCCCCGACCGCAATATCTAGTAAAAGAAATAAGGCTCCTTATGTAGGTTCGACAAAAACAAATACACTCAGACTGAAAACTGAACCAATCAGCAGGCTTGTGTTTATTCACAGATGGGTCTGATGCACTTCTGGGCAGTCACAACCATTTGACTAAAACTGAAAGTCAGGACTCATAACAACTGTTATGAGTCCTGACTGTCCTTTTATCAAACTTAATCAAGTTATTTCAGATCCTTAACTGATAAGTAAATATTTCTCGCAATTCCAGGCCCAACATAAACCAGGAAGGGCAACACAAACTACCTCAAGGTATGTGTCAGGTAAAAAGAATGGACAGCATCCAGAGGTATACACATTTAAGTCTGTGATTCATCAGATGATGTAACCTTAATCAATAATGTTTTTATGTTGCAGCAGAGAATGCTCTGATATTATGACTCAGATTTATCACATCAGGACACTGATCGATCTCCGTCATTGATTGCAGAACAAGACATAAAAAAATTCAAAAGTTCCCAAATGGGATGATCTCACTGTTAAAGCCCCATAAGCAAATATTAATTATTTTTATGACCAAAGGATAGGAAACATAAATCAAACAAATGAAATAACTGAATCACCATCACTCACCTTGCATTTGCCAGACCTTCAGAGGGGCCATTTCATTGGTGCTTTCAACTAAATGTTTCCTCAACTCTTTCAGCTGTTCTTTAAGCTCTGGATAAATAGTCCTGTTGAGGAAAAGACAGACGGAGGGGGCTTAAGTGTTTCTGCTAAATGCCTAAATGGCAAATAGCTAATTAAGAGAAAGTAGATGGATTCAAAGATAGATTGGTTTATTTTCAGGTTAGTTTATCAGAGATAAAAAGGTTTAGTTTGCTCTGCGGGAAGAAACTGGAGAGAAAAAAATCTTGGCTAGTGCAAGCGTGTTGCAGTTCCTGGAGCTAAACCAAGCTTTGAATTTTTATCACGGCCTGACACAGCATCACTCACTTGAGTTTGCCAAAAAGGAATCCCTGGACCTCGTCCACTGGATCATTCTCACCGATCACTGTAGCGTTCACCTCTTTTTCTGAAACCCCAATCAATTAACTCATTATTACGCATCGCATTAGAACTCCTCTGGGACCAACAGCATCACAGGCATCTGTCTATCTATCAATAGAGTGTGTTCATGTGTGTATGTTTGTGCGCACCTTGGACTTGTGTGTCATCCTTTGCCTTGTACTCTTGGCTTTTGATTGCCAGCTCCACTCCATAGCCAGACAAATAAACTTTCTTTTCACTGGGACTCTAGAGACAAATGGATAAAACAATTAAAAAGATTGGACATTAGAAGGTGCAGGAGAAGATGGTGCAACACCTACCGCCAGGTAATGGCGAAGGACATATGTCACCAGGCCTTCTCGGACTTTGGATGATACTACTTCGTGAAGCCTCTGGAAATCTGCTTTCCCAAACTCAGCATACAGAATGACAACAGGACCTTCTGGGTTCGATCCAGGGAATTTGTGGTCACCTTTGAACAGGTATGGCTTTGGACTGAAAAAGTAAAACACAGGTCAATCACAATGTCTGTCATTAAATTAGTGATTTTTGACCATCAGATATTTTTTCAACTGCCTTTAAATACCGATCAGGTGCAGTTTTCAGCAGTGCTGCTAAGCTTTCCGCATCGCATGCTTTTGCTCCATGGACGCTGAAAAAAGCTGAGCAGCCAGAGGGAGGAGGTTCATTGGACGCTATCTAAAATAAGAAGAACAGAGCTGTCATTTGTAAACAAATGCAAACAAATATGAATACCATAAATATGATCTCATTCTCATACATGTACAAGTCTTCAGAAAGAAACATAAGTCATCCTTTTGGTACCTGTTGGAAGGAGTGTACTGTTGCAGAGTAGGCTCTGAGGGAAAGGGCAAACTTCAGCATGTTCATCTGGACGGAGCTAAGCAAGGCACTGGCTTTCTTCACTATTAGATCATAGTAAGCCTGATCTGTGTCTGTGTAAGGACAACAGGCATACACATGTCATGTCTTTACACTGTTTTGGACATGTTCTCTGATACAGTTTGAAGCTCTATACCATCATGTCATTGCTTGCATAAAAGTTTGGCCAAAACATTGACTCGGCACTTGATGCTAAGAGGCTTGCACACACAGCATAAATTTAGCTGCACACAGCACAGAAACTAATAGTGAAAACTGGTCAATAGAGGCTGAAGCAGCATTACTTTACCATCATGTTCGCCTTCTATGTTTTGATTGGCCTCAATGAAGTCCCAAAACATCTCTGGGCTCTCCTCTGCCAGAAACTCACTGAGAAGGAAAAGGGAGAAGGTTTCATAAGATGAGTATGTAAATATGACATACACTGTATACATTGCTGTATAAAAGTGTATAGAAGCTCAATTAGGATTCATGTTAAACTTAGGAAAAAATAAAGTTTTAGAAATGTCAGAGCAGAGAGCAGCTTTGGTTTTTTAGAAACTTTTTCCGCAACTTGCTCAAGGACACATCAGCAGGATGGAAATTGTAACTACCTGAAAGCACAGTCTCAGTAATGACCCTACCAGCTCTCCAGACATCAATTTAACTATCATCTGCTTTCAAAATATAATATCAGGTGTAATGTAGCTGTAAGTGTACTGCTGAGCGGTGCAGTGTTGTACCTGGCCTCCAATAGCAGCGGAGTATCAGCCCATTTGGTTGTGAGTGTAGTGGTGACAGCTTTGGAGTCAGTATCCCCAGACACTGTGGAGAGCAGTGACAACAGCAGGAACCACAGAAGCCACATCCTCAAGCATGTGTCTGATAAAAGAAAGGTATGAGACATTATATGGAGGGAGAGGCAAATGAGATGTAGAGGCAGTTCAGACTCGCTTATATATGGCACCAAAAACAAACAACAAGGTGTGACGTGGAGATATAAAATACAGGTGTGACTGAACTTAATTCGCACTAAAGAAAGTGAGTTAGTGTGAGACAAATATGATAGTTGTTACTTATGAGGTATTGTGTGAGCTCAGATTCACAACAAAGTTGAGAGAACACAAAATCAACATTTCAGAGAAATAGTTATTAAACTTATTATAAAACAATAGAGCACAGTGGGTAACATTTGACAGTCTATGTGTGATCTTGATGTCTTCTGTTTTACCATGCTGTCATACTTCCACCAACACGACAATTTACCACACAGTCAGATATATGTCTTGATGTATATCTACATGAGCATTTTGTAATATTTAATGGTACCAATGGTCACAACCCATGATTTCAGTTAACATTAACCATTGTATATTTCTTTATAATTTCAAATAGGTAAAACCGTATTATATAATAGAACGGATTTGCTGTAAACCACTGTTGTTCGTTATGTATGTGTATTAGATTTGTATACTTACTGGAAAGAAGCAGGGTAGTAAATACATGTTTGCGTATCATCTTAAGAATTCCCCCAACAAACGATCCCAAACGCTGTATTTTATAAGATGTGCAGATGACGAAGAGGGAAAAGCCTTTGTCGAGACATCATAGTCTAGGTTTAGTCCTGCGGTCTGTTACTTCAATTCAACGGGATATGATGTTTTAGAAAAGCGTAAACAAACCGCCCGATGATCTCTGACCAATGAGAAACTTCAGCGTGTCTCCTCAAACATCCGGGCTGCCTCATTGACACCGGAGCTCTAACCACGAGCTAACTGCTAAATCCATTACAGTGGTAACCTTTGATACTTCTATACTGCATCGCTAATATCCGCCACATTCACACACAGCTCGTCAGCAGTTAGCAAACACAAACATTTGAATTAGCGTTGGCTTGCAGAGCCGAAGCTAATGTGCTAGCTAGCTCCTCCTTCAGGTGCGGAAACCTGCCTGACTGTACCTGCCTCGTTTGATTAGCAGTCAGCTCAAGTCAGCTAAGTGTCTAAAAAGCTATAAAGATACGATATTAAATTCAGACGATTATAGAAGCGTCTCATAAAAAATGACTTATTCTTACCGGAGCCGGCTCTGTAGCTTCCTGGTTCCATGTTCCGCGGGGAGTGGGTGGGTACTTTCGGTCGGATTAGGTGTCCATAGATGTCGCCTGTTCAAAACTCCCTGAGCATAAACACCACTGCCTAACAAATGACAAAACGTGACTTGTGCCCAAAACCGCACTTTTCAGTGATAAAGAATTAATAAGTGAAGCTGAGAAAAACCAAAAGTAATCAAGCAATTTTACAAACAAAAACTCCTGCCTCCCTAAAACATACATCATAAAAAAAATTTCTTACTCAATTAAAACGTTATTTATTTATTTATTTATTCCATCAAGTCTACTAACACAAAGCATTTTACGTTAAGGGACAGACTTGCTGCTTACTGCATATGAAAATATAATATACAATAAATGAGTGTAAGTGATCATACATTCATTTGGATATGTAGCCATGTTCATGGAATGATACCCAAGGAAAATAAATGGGGTATTTAAAGTAAGCCCAAGCTCTCCCTCCGGTTAATAGTATTTGTTATGTGGATATGAAAAAGAAGAGAGTCTAAAACTGCTCTCAAAATTGCTCAGAGTCACTTTTGACTGCAGGCGTCTACTTTGTAAATCTTTGCCTCAAATGAGTGTGATAGTCTCCATCTTTAAACACAGCCTCCCTTCGGGGCAGATTGGTAAAATGTGCCCGGCTCCACATCTACCTGTTGTATGGTCTTGACAAAAAGAGGATGAAAGGTACAATGTCCCAGAGTGGGAAGACATGGGTTCTGCGTTTTCATTTACTCGCTCTGCAGCCTAAATTAAATTGGACAGCTGATCCTCCAGAGGGAGCAGTTCCAGGATTTGATTTAACATTGTACAAAAAGCAGAAACATTAATTATCCTGCAGGATTTGACCTTCACTTTGATGTGCAAGTGTGGACACCTCCCTGGTGTAGGTTCACGCGCACACACTAACACAATCATCCTCTCCCTTACACACAAACACACACAAAGTCCCCTCAAGTATAACTAAACATAGCCTCACACTGGCTGCCCACAGGGCCTGTTCATCTGTCAAGAAGGTGACATCTTCAGATGAATTATGGGAGATGGCTGTCATCTTTTCAGGGGTCATGTAAGAAATGGCGAGTGCACGCTGTGGGCTCCCTCTCCGCTCACTATCACACGTCAGCCATTTTGGAGGTTGAAAGCCTCGGCAGGGGACCAAAACGACCTCAATTAAACCCCCATTAATATTAATACATTTTGTCGTTTCACGTGAGTTGCCACTAATTATATGTGTCCCTGACTGTATAATGGGGGTCAGCCGGGGTCCCCCACGTGAAGCTAATTCACCACATTATGGCCACTACACAATGGACTGGTCTGAGCTCCAGTCTTAAGCACAGCTGCAGAGAAGGGCAGACGCTGGAAAGTTGGTGTTTGTTAAAGTTACACATATATTAAAAACAGTCACTTTTTGTCCTGCTCTCTTGTGTGTCACTCCAAATCAAGTATTTCACGTTTATAAATTGTTTATTGATCCTAAAGGGGGATTTCATTTCAGCTCCATCCTATTTGTGCAGCACCAAATCACAACAAACATTAACTCAAGGCACTTTACATCGTAAGGTCGAGACCTTGGATGATTACTCCATGCGTATAAAGGGGGGAATTATTACATCTCCAGCAGGCGTAGATTTCATGTTTGGCTCTGACCCAGCATTTGTATCCTCCTGCATTTCTCCCGCATCAGCATATATCATACTTTTATGTAGAGGTTAATACGGTTGCAAAGGATCAGCTATTTAGAAGCTCCTGGTCCAAAGCTCACATGCATGCGTACAAACACACACGGACACACACAAATAAACACACACTATAGTCCACAATGGGATTGTTGTGAAATTCCCAGTGGTCTTATTTTATTTTATAAGAGCGCCATATAAGCAAGGGAGGTTGGATTCTTTTATTCCATCTTTTAATATCATGAGCGATGACTTGGTCTTGACCTCAGAGATTAGCCAGAGCCCGGATGGAAGGTCAGATAATGGCCCAGCTGTTCTATCTAATCATATTTGTTTGAATGCTGAATGAAAAATGTGCATTCCCTCACTGGCTCGCTCTCTCTCCCATTGTCCTCTGAATTTACTTTTTAACAAAACACGGATTTGAAACTCTGAAAATTGTTTGTGTGTAGAGATTCATCAGCGCTGTATGCTTGAAGAGGAAGGTCTGAGCCATGCCACTGCTGGACACGACTCAACACGAGACAAAAGACCAAACTCCATCGTGACCAGCGCCAGCGCCAACAGGGCAATCCTCCAGAACTACAATAGCCTGGCTCTGATGCACGTAAGGGAGCCACTCACTATGAACTTATCTGCAGATGCCACGCTGAAAATAAGCGATAATAATGCCAGAGCTTTGTTTGCACAGACGAAGCATAGGACCAGCAAATAGGGGCTGCCGCCAGTTCAGCCTCCTATTAATGGATTGCAGCCAGAGTCCATACAATCACTCACATGAATATGTTTGGCAAAAACAAAAGCGGTCCAGCCCTCTGCAGTCGCACAAGCATCACTGTTAGTTTAGTCCAGCTGCACTTAACACAACAGTGACCCAGAACTCAGGGCAGAATTAAAGATTGTGTTCAGTCCAATGTAGCATGTATGTACGAGCTTCCCTTTCTCTCACGCAACCCCTCATTTCCCTCTTCTTCATTCTCTGCTCATGTGGCAGGCACAAAACCTCCTCTCTCTCTCCTCCTCCTCCTGTCTTACATAAACGCCCTCCCCTGATTTCCTCATCTCGTTTACGCTCTTCATCTTGTTGCACTCTGATCTCCCTCCAGCCAATTGCCTCCGCTCGCCGCAATCCAGGCAAATGATCTCTCTGCTCCGATGTCAAAGTTGAAGCTCGACGGACCGTTGATGGGACGCAGCAAAGGCCCGCTCTCTGCTAAATCTCCTGTGCAGCCAATGCTCAGTCAAGGACAGGGAATGATATTTATACCACCCCTGATATGCCAACGTCCACCTCCCACAGTAGGAGAAACATATTTTTGTGCATATACGTGTGTTAGACAGGAGTGTTTGCAGATTGAATTAGGTGGTAGATCACTGTTGACAGGGCTGAGGCTATCATTAGGAGGGGGACAGGCTGCTTTATGGGGGTCACACTCCTGCGGTTAGTGCAGGTGAGTGGTAGAAACGTCCCTTTGTTATAGACTGACCCGGAGATGGAGGTGTAGAAACCTGGAGGCTAAAGCTCCCACACAAGTTGTCAGAAAAAGATATCATTAAATGAGAGTTTTGAATGATGAATTGGCTGCATTTCAGGTTCAGCACCTTAGAAGTAATATCCATCTTAAAGAGAGTCAAAAGGGGGGGTGTTTTATCATCAGTGTGTGCTTGATAATAGAGTGACAGAGCTGGAAGCATCAGAAATGAGATTCAGTGACGACCACAACACAGTCGGAGCTGTAAAAATGAAATATTTTAATTGGTGGCTTGATGATTCATTTTTGCAAACATAAGAAACAAACCCAGAGTTATGCACACAGAAGGAGCCAGAGAAAGACACAATCCAAACGAGTCTCCATCACACCCTCTTTTAAAAATAATAACAAATAAAAATTATAATGCTCGTCCCACCTGGGTTGCTTCATTGTCACAAACGAAACGCAGTTAAGACATCAGATATACATAGTGATGAGACATAAAATAACTGAGTATAGCTTTACAGCATCAATTTCCTGAACAACTTCAGCAAAAGGAGCTTTTTTCGTTTTTCGGGTAAGGTGAGTCTTTTTTTAAAGACCACTTCAAATCTGATGGTCACTTGAAACTGGGAAGCTGAAAAGATGAAAAAAAAGCCTCGGTTTTGTTTTCTGTCACTAATGAAAAGCCAGATACTGGTTTGGAGCTCAAACATGGTCTAATACAAGTCTGACAAAGAAGAGGAGGCTGTGGCCAAAATGCCTGGCGCTGAAGTGTTTTTAAGTCTCCAGTTTCAAGATTACAACGACCGGGAAGTTAAAGTGAAACAAAAAAGGGACATCTCGCCTTCCGTATCCATTTTCTCCATTCCCATTGTCTTACTTTGAAGGTTACACAAAAAGCAGCACACTGACTCTGCACGTGGCCCGATACCTTTCATCATCCCCCCCTTAGTCTCCTCTTCCCTTCATAAATCATCCTTGTTTTAAAAAGGAGCATCGAGGGTCATCAGCTGAAATGTAATAAGGATGGTAGTGGGTGACTGAACTTTTCTTTCAATAAAAAAACTACTGTTGAGAACAGGACGCAGTGCGGTGATACTATGTATGCAGCTCGTCTGCCTGCATCCTCCAATCGCTCCATTGATGAACTCCACTGAATCTAGACTATGTTTACCTTGATTTAATTGCTCGGTGATACTTTTTTAAAAATCATCATCAGTTTTCCTTCTGTTATTGCTCAGATTCTTCTTCTGTAGATAGCATCGTTTTTGATCGGTGGCATTTTGTTTTGCGACTAGGTTTGAATTTTAACATTTGGAAGCAACATCAAAATTCAAATATTCAATATCTTACCGTTTGTCAGCTGAGGTAGCTAAAACACAAACTTCAGGGATCTTAAATGCAACGAGATGCGTTAAGCATATTAGAGTTCTGATGGTTCTGAGGAGATGTTACAGCATAGTTCACTCACAGATCTGTTGTCTGTGGAGAGATGGCTTTTTTTTGCTATGTAACCAAATCACAACTCTCATTTCATTTAAAATGAAGCTGACTATTGCAACTCAACCTTACATGTACATTCTACTGCCAAGACTAAAGACACACCAGACGGGCAGAATCTTTTTTTTTTTGGACTTTCAATTAAGATCTTAGGTAATCAGAAAAAAAAAGTCGTCATATGTAACCCTGCCATGGGATGGAGGCAATAATAAGAGGAGAAAAAAATGGCTAACGAAATGGCGGAGGGGAGTATTACTGGCTTGCATCACTGTGATGGTCACACTGCTGTGACACGCTGCCTCCACCACCAAGACACATGGCAAGATAATTGGTCATGAAACCAGTCATTCACGCAACTCATTAGACATCCTCTCTCAGTCAGGCACACTATTTACAAAGGCATACACGTATGCCAATCAAAGGCATACTGTACATACTATTTACACACACACACACACACATGCATACACACACTCACAAGTAGTCAGAGAAATTACTGTAGTAGATATAATAACTGGCAATAATTATATTGACTATGACCCAGTACATAGAGGCACTGTTACCTCTGCCCAACTGCTCTCCGGGGTAAAGCCAGCTGACATACTGGTCATATTAATGAACTGCAGGTCACCAGGGCTGCGTGTGCCCTTTACATTTACAGGTGGGACTGAGGCTCGTTTGCGACCGACGCTTTTTACAGCGCTGATCTTGGCCAGAAGAAAAAAACAAAACAAACGAGAGAGTGGAGTGAAGTGAAAATGCCACCCCCTGCATTAAGGGCTCACATTTCCATGGTGACCAGTAGTTTCACAACTCCCATCTCGAGCATTTGTCTGAGTTAAGGCTTTCAAAGCGCTTGCCGACTCGCACAGCACGGATCCTGGCAACAACCTGCGGCAGACTGTCTCCTATCCCTCCACACCCTCCCTTTCATTCCTTCACACCTTTATATGTGCGACTGGGGTCTGTAATTGGCTGTCATTCTCTGCAGGACTGAAACACACTCACAGAAAACCAGGGGGAAAAAAGAACTAATAATGAACTTGTTAATCGACAGGAGCTTTGGGAACCTTTAACAGAACAACAGGCCACCCCCCCAACCCCCCCACCCCCACAAGATGCGAGGCTTCAGTAATGGCTATGGTCCATTGTACGTCCATCCAATCCATTATCTTTGACTTATAAAACAAACAATAATAAAAAGATAAAGGAATCACTTTTCATTAGGCAGCAATATTGGTCTCAGTGTTATAACAATTCTGCTTTTAAAAAAGCAAAAAAAAAAAGCACAAAAAGGAAAATACATATAAATCATCCTAAAATGAGAATGAGTCTGCCACTATTTCCTGACCAAAGCATGTTCATGGGTGAAATGGCTGTTGTTTGTTTTTTTAAGCTGACATACTGGTCATATTAATGAACTGCAGGTCACCAGGGCTGCGTGTGCCCTTTACATTTACAGGTGGGACTGAGGCTCGTTTGCGACCGACGCTTTTTACAGCGCAGATCTTGGCCAGAAGAAGAAAAAAAAAAACGAGAGAGTGGAGTGAAGTGAAAATGCCACCCCCTGCATTAAGGGCTCACATTTCCATGGTGACCAGTAGTTTCACAACTCCCATCTCGAGCATTTGTCTGAGTTAAGGCTTTCAAAGCGCTTGCCGACTCGCACAGCACGGATCCTGGCAACAACCTGCGGCAGACTGTCTCCTATCCCTCCACACCCTCCCTTTCATTCCTTCACACCTTTATATGTGCGACTGGGGTCTGTAATTGGCTGTCATTCTCTGCAGGACTGAAACACACTCACAGAAAACCAGGGGGAAAAAAAGAACTAATAATGAACTTGTTAATCGACAGGAGCTTTGGGCACCTTTAACAGAACAACAGGCCACCCGTCCCACCCCCCACTCCCACCCCCACAAGATGCGAGGCTTCAGTAATGGCTATGGTCCATTGTACGTCCATCCAATCCATTATCTTTGACTTATAAAACAAACAATAATAAAAACATAAAGGAATCACTTTTCATTAGGCAGCAATATTGGTCTCAGTGTTATAACAATTCTGCTTTTAAAAAAGCAAAAAAAAAGCACAAAAAGGAAAATACAAATTAAATCATCCTAAAATGAGAATGAGTCTGCCACTATTTCCTGACCAAAGCATGTTCATGGGTGAAATGGCTGTTGTTGTTTGTTTTTTTAATTCATGAGAAAGCTTCATTACACAACTCAGTCCAACTTTTTTCTTTGTGTAGCAGCCTCTCATCTACTGCTATCGTTCTCTTTGTTCAGCTTAGCTACACACACGTTCATAACTTTCCCAGTTCCTTTGAAATTGGATCATCCAGGAATTAGACCGGTCCTTAGCAAAGGATAAGAGGGACTTCACAGACTTAATTGTATTTTCTCATGCTCCATATCAGGCCACAGAGAACGAGAGGAGCGCAGCAGGGGGAGGAGGGGAGGCTGGAGCGATGGATGAGATTCTCAGTTGTCAGCAACTCTTAAAAATATCTCTCCTCTGCTCCGTCCGTAATGATGATGAGAGAGACAGAGAAGCTCAGTAGGAGGGGAAAGGGTAAGTGAGTGGGCAAACCTCAGTAACATGAGCTGATGCAATCAACCAAGCCCTGGTTTCCATAGCAACCACTCCGACTCTCACTCCCGTACCTCAACTCTCCAGTAAAGTCTTAGTTATTAATTTGGGTCTTTGATGCAGGTCCCACTTTCTGTGTATGTCAGTGTACGTGTGTGCGTGTGCGTGTCTATGTGTTGGCGTTTCACATTGTGTCTGTGTGTTTGTTCTCATTCTGCCGCTACCAGCGGTTGATGATCTGGTTCATGTAGTCCTCAGTGGGGAGCCTGCTGCCCGCCTCTTCCGTTCTTCCTCCCTCTTCGCCCTCCTCCCGCTCCTCCCTCTCCATCTCTCCATACTCCAGTGTCGACACCGAGCTCTGCCGGCTGCGGGAGGGCCACAGGCTGACGCCCAGACCCAGGCCCTGATGGCTTTGCTGCATGTGGTGCTTGATGCGCTGCTGCCTCCGCTCCTGCTGCCTGGTGTACTGGTAGCGCTGCTGGAAAAGGTCCCTGGCGTAGTCGTACAGCTCCATGTCAAGCTCGTTTAACTCCTCTATGCGCTGCACCTAAAGAGGAGGCAGCAGACGACATTTTTATGTTTCAGGTGGAGAGAGAGAAAGAATGGAGAGGCGGAGACAGAAGACAGGAGTGGAGCAGGGGAAAATAATGAAAAAGAATATTGAACTGGTGTCTTTTTAAACCAAATTATTTCAGGATGTAAACAGAGAAACTATATGTCTTGTTTTTGTGTTAAGTGCATTTCCACTGCATTTGAATGACCCTGAAGACGACAGCAAATTAGAATGATGATAGATTATTAGGTTCATCCACTTTGTTCTTCCATCATTACTGATTCCCTCTCCTTGTTTATTTAGCTCTTTAATCAATGATAAATGTTTTTAACATTCATACATATCAATCTTTTTTTTCTATCCCAGTATTGATACTAATGAGACCCGGAGACACTTTTGCTAAATACTGGCCAATCAGCAACACTCAGCTTTTCATATTTTCCGATCGTTCCCAGTTGACTGAAAAGTGCTACGGAGCAGTTTATCCCAGTGGTCATTAATTTCCTCATTGTTACACAACTAAGGCAAGTCATTATGTTGTATCTGGCACAATGTCTTCAGCAATGTCAAGCACAGGTACCCAAACAGGAATCAGTATTCCCAAAACAGGAAGTATTGTTAAGATCCTGTGCTCCTCAGAGGGTTCTTGGTCCAGTGGTGGAAACCAGCTCTTTCATGATATTTGTACAAATATTTTAAAGGTTCTCCACAGAAAGAGTGAACTGCGGGAGAGAGCGAGAGAGATGTGTGGGCAATATGTGGGGCAGAAAAGCTGAAAGGTGTTTGATGTTAGCTCATGCGATGCGTCTGGCTTTATTGGCTTGTCTCATCTGCCGCGTGTGAAAACAACATGGGGGGAGAAATATGTTTAATTACCAGAATCCCTTTGAAATCTGCACAAGAGTGCTGAATATCATTTGTGGGTGACTACAGAGGGACGTGACGCGCTGCGTTGATGTTAGAAAATTAGAAAAGCTTGATCTGCAGCATGGGGGACACCGGCACAAGACGACAGTGCTCGGCTGTCAGATGCAAAAGTAAATATTCTTTTTACTTTTTAAAAATAATGAAATAATGTAACAATTTCACAGAGCACTTTCAAAGTTTTTTCATTTGAAATCCACTGTAAGAAACTAATTTCTACTCAGTGTGCTGCCAACAGGTTGACCTGTCTGCCAGACTACAAATCACCACATGATGCGTTTTCCCATTTTGTGATAATAACCACTGGTCCACCTTCTTCACAGCCTCTGTCAGCGGGGGCACATTTTATTTTCTTTATTTTTAAGTTACCAGACTGCTGCACACTGGAGGACTTTTTTTCTGGGAACTCAGCCTCAGCACTCCCACACTGGACCAAAGTGTGAAGAACACGTTTGAAGCTGCAGTGACAGTCATCACAGCTAATTTCAAAGCAAAATGAAACCGCTGTGCTCCTCGAATCGCTATGCTTCCCACTGCCTATTTTTCTATCTCTGCTCTCAGATAATCTTTCACTTGAAACATTTTTATTTTCTCGGAAAAAATGTATTAATGGTGGGACTTTTTTTCTTTAATTCTACGAATCATATATAAACACATACATGCAAACATCAGATTGAACCAAGCATATATTTAGGTACTAAATTATTGTTTTTATTTACACTAAGCAATGTTTGAGTTCATACATTTCTCTTTGCCAACAGGATGGAGTGAGCGGTTGAACTGACCGTAGCATTATCCAGGTCCACCCCGGCCGCCCGGGTGCTGTTATATTGCATGAAAGGCCTGATGAAGCGCAACCTGAAGGTTCGTTCAAACAGGAACTGGGTTTTCCTCTGGTACTCTGTCAGACCAAAGAAGGCCATGTCTCTCAGGTTCTTCTTGGCTGATTCCAGGAGCAGCTGGGCCCTTTTCTTCTCTGGAACCGTGGACATGTTGTAGCAGCCCACAAGGCTCAGGTCTGCCAGCATACGAACCTAAAGGGAAGGAGACAAGGAAGTGAGGAGGTTGTAGAAAGCAGAGGACATCAAGTTCACACGCAAGTTCCACCGGTTTTGTGGATGTATAATTGCATTATTACAAATAAAACTTTATTTATGTGACCTTTCATACACAGAATACAGCTCAAAGTAATTTACATGAAAAGTGGCTGACATCAATGTCAATGAGAAGAGAATTTAAAAGACTTAAATGTTTCATCACTTCAAAAATGAAAATGCAAACAGTAATTTGAACAGAAAATAAAACTGAATAAATTCAATTGAAATAAAAAAAACTAGCTGAAGCTACTTTTCATTTCGATATCGATCCAATTCGTCAATCCCCTGTTGTGTACTATGTTGGTGGTCAATTGGATTTGTTTGAAAAAATTAGAAAATACAAAACAGCATACAGTACACAGCATAAATTGTATCTGTTGTGTTTGAGTGCAGGAACATGGAGGAAATACTGATTTAGTCTCACAAGGATACACTGTGGAGACAACATCCTCTTGGTCCACAAAGATGTCTCCTGTGTGTGTGTGTGTGAGTGAGTGTGTGTGTGCGTGCATGTGTGTGTGTTACATTTTTAAGTCATGGGACCCTGAGTAATATCAGCCTCTGGCTCAGATGAGATAAGCTGGCCTGCACATTTAGGTGAGAGACTGAGACAGCAGGAGAGGAGAAAGTGTGAATCTGAGGTGTTTATGGCCAACAGGCAAACTCCTGACTGTGTGCCTGTGTGCGAACGAGGGGAGGTATGCTCATGTGTGTGCAAATCATCATTGGTAGATGCAACAAGTCTAAGTAAGGAATCGAATGAAAACAGATTCTAATTTGTCATTAAAAACGTTTTGTTAAGAGATCAATATCTGTTTGACGCAATTTTTTTTTTTTTTTTTAGGGAAATCCATATCTGTCTTTTGTGTATATTTGATTTCTCACAACTAATAAAACATCACCGGTGTACCCGTTTTCTCCAAAGATGAATTCCCAGTAATTGTGTAGACTAAGATTTATGGCACTGGCTGACAATATCAGGACTATAATCTTATTTGAAGGCAAAACAAAGTCCAGCCGACAGGAGAGAAGTCAGGTCATGTGCAGAGAGACAGGCTGGCCAGGCAGCAGTGATGAATGGCAGCATTACGACTGAAATCAACTGCTCCTTTTAGTGTTTGCAATGAAACTGACTCTTACCGGAAATCACCAAAAGCAACACAGAAGCTATAAATTGAATCGTTGAGAATTTGTGGGCTGTTTCTATCATGGTTGAAAACATATAAATGACGCCAGCAGCTGCAGCTCATGGGACTGTAGTGACATGATATGTTGGCTTGAGCTGTTTAGTTGATTCACGTCAAAACCTACCTGTCTGTTGTTGGCCAGGTTGTAGGGACAGTCCATGAACTGCTGCAGTGTGCACCCCGACCAGTCGGAGCCCTCGTAGCAGGAGGGCAGCTCCTCGGGTGTCGGGGTCCGTCCATCGCACATGTGGAGGGAGGTTTTCCATGTGGCCCCCCGCTGCACGTGCCTCCACTCACTGAGGTACCGCGACACGGGGTCCCTCAGCAGAGTGATGTAGTAGAACTTCCTGTTTGAGGTTAAAAAAAGAGAGAGAGGGGAAAAACAATGATTGTTTTCTGCTGTATGTAAATTATCTATTTCCTCAAGCGAAACTATTTGGACAAGACAAGCAAAAACAAATTGTCTCATAAAAAAAACTTGCATCGAATGTAATTCTGCAGTCGCCCATGTGGTGGCACTATTTACAACACTTTACTGCAGAAATTAATTCTCCATCCTCGTAACTTAGAAGGAGGAAGGCTACAGATGGAGTTTGTCATCTCTAATACCATTTTATTTGCACTGACCAAAGTAAACTGGACTAAAGTAAACAGGGCAGCGGATAAGAAGTAAAACTACAAATGAGGATGTGGCCAGGAAGAGGATGAGGTCCGTGTTCAGCAGAGGAAGAAACTGCTGGCACAAGCACATCTCACTCTGCAAAACACACATCTCCATGCTGAAAACATCCTTATGTCTCAGAATCTAGTGCCTGCGCACACACACAGGCACACACACACACACACAGACACACACAAACATCCTTCCTCTTTCCTCGCACTGTGTATTAGGTCTGCCTCCAAGAGATGACTCATCCCGCATCTGAGATTTGGATGGTACTGTTTCTGTGGTGTGTGTCAGTGTGTGTGTGTGTGTGTGTGTGGTGTGTATGTAATGTAATGGTGCATGGCACAGTTCAATGTCTCTCCAGAGGGGACACTCCCACCAGAGCAGAGACCTTTCCAGGCCTTCACACTCCAGCTAATTACTGCAGTCTAATCAATCAACACATGCTCATTAACCAGACGCACATACACGCACACACACAGAGACGTACAACTTGTGTGTGTGGATATGTGGGCTAAAGTGTGTCTGGGAGGGATGGTATGGATCTGTCTGGTCAACAGACACACGCAGCCGGTCAAAAATCACACCGGGGCACATACGCTGGCCTGCTCTCCTGGGCTTCCATCACCTCAGAGGAATGTTTACAGAGAGACATTCTGTGTGTTGACAGGACTCTACGAAATCGCCCGGTTCTCACAAGTCGCATACACACTGCACACTCGAAAAAGCTAGTCCGAGCAGGAGGGGGGCGTTGCTGGGTCGTACAAAGCCCCAAGTGTCACACAAACAGTAGCAGTGTCTAGATATTAAAAGGTGGCTAAGCCTGCTGAAATCCAACAGCAGCAGCAGCAGCAGCAATGAGACCCTGGATATAAAAACAACAGCAAAAAAAAAAAAAAAACCTGAACACTAAATCTGGCAACAGCTGAGAGCTGGTGCATAATAAAATAAGCAAACCCTAAATCCCGCAGCGGCAAGAAGCAGATCCTAAACTGAATAAAACGCATAAACGAATTACATCTGGGGAGATTTCACACAACTTAACAACCACACCCTGAATTTATCTGCAGCACAGAGAGACCCCTATAAATGAGACAAATCTAGTAGCCGCCAGAGGATCATGGACAATGAGACGACTAAACCCTAAATCCAGCGGCAGCTGGGAGAACCCAGGCAACGAACCAAACAGACCCTCGATCCCAGGACGACAGGGAGATCACGGACACAGAAACAAATATCCAAACTCTAAATCCCATCAACCGAAACCTAAAATCTCACCCGCACCGATCTAATCAAAAGCAAAGGAGGAGAGGAGAGGAGAGGAGGAGGCACAGGAGAGCGGGGAACATTATGGAGATTCCTATGATGACATTATCAGGATTCCTAACACTCCCCTGAGTACAGTGTGTATGTGGATGTGTGTGTGTAAGAGAGAGCTTACTGTGTGTGTTTCTAAGTAAGAATATTCCTATTAAATCAGTGATGACATTTTCCCCCTCTTGGCTTCTACTCCCCTGAAAAAACACAGTACTGTTTGGCCCCTCGCTACAGAGACGGGGGGTGGGGGGGGGAGAGAGAGAACCAGTGAGAGAGTGAAAAACAGAGAGAGAGAGAGGAAGAAAGAGAGGAGGGGGCGGAAGAGAATTTCAATTAGTTTTCTAATACTGTGAAAGCAGTGAGGGCCCAGAGCCCAAGTGATTTATCAAAGTTATGGCTCCCGCTATAATGAAGGCTCAGGCATATTACCAGGCAAAATAAATAAATAACATGCACGCAAACGCACACGGGATGCAACACACATAGTGATCCAGACACAGGCGAACATACAGAGCCAAATAAATGATCTTAAAGGGGGGAACCAGTGAGAGAGTGAAAAACAGAGAGAGAGAGAGGAAGAAAGAGAGGAGGGGGCGGAAGAGAATTTCAATTAGTTTTCTAATACTGTGAAAGCAGTGAGGGCCCAGAGCCCAAGTGATTTATCAAAGTTATGGCTCCCGCTATAATGAAGGCTCAGGCATATTACCAGGCAAAATAAATAAATAACATGCACGCAAACGCACACGGGATGCAACACACATAGTGATCCAGACACAGGCGAACATACAGAGCCAAATGAATGATCTTAAAGGGAGTGGCTGCCTGCCGCGTCTGCTGGGTCCGGCAGACTGCAAGACCCCGCGCCGCAGAGACTTTCTCGCCTTAAAGCCTAATGATGTCTGGCCGTGTACTCAATTCCCTAGATAATGATGTTTCAACCCAAGCACACACACACGCACACAGTTGCTCAATCACCTGCAAGTCCATTCCCTGTAACAAACCTTCTCATGCAGACACACAAACACACACACACACACACACACAGGCTTTGCGAGGCAGCAGCGTGTTGAAGCAGATATTTCTGTTCCAGGTGATATTGCTTGCAGCACTTGTCATATTAACTTCAAAGCCAGTTCAATCCCTCACAGTCGAGATTTCAGCACATCCTCCTCCGTCTGAGCGCAGCGTGGGAACTGCAGCTCCAACCGTCCACTCACACACACACACACACACACTCTATGTTCAGGCACGATAGCGTTTTCACAAAATCCCCCATGCGCCTTTTTGTTGTTGTCAGCCACAATCTGACGCACTTTCCAAAATGCCTTGGGTTGGATAAATGGAGCACTAACGATCTTTTGATATCACTGGCCGTGTGGCCGCCTCCTAAGAGGTTAAATAGTTGGACCTCCACACCAGCTAGTTGGACTCGTCCCAGCCTAGTCAGGCATGAACTGATGAAGCCTCATGGATGAGAGGTGAAACGTCTTCAAAGACAAAAACCAAAATCCAGTTGCGTTCGATTCAATTTCCTCGAGATAAACGAACGTGTTGTTTAATCGCTGTGTTTTATCATACTATTGATTTGTCCTATCAGACTGGTGGGGTGTGGAATGGGCTGAGAAAACCTGTGTTTGGCAGAGCCATCGTAGTGTGCGATCCAGACTGAACAAAGACAGTTTTGTCTTTCATCTCTCTCTCTCTCTCTCTCTCTGTCTTTATGTCCCGATCACTCCAGCTGAACACATAACTGCGCCTGTAAGTGCAGGATGATGCACATGAGCTGCCCGGCTTCCTAAAAGCACAGAGAACAAGAATGTAAAGAAGGACAAACAACACATTTACTCACATTTTTATAGAGCGTTCTGACTTTTGAACCCTCCTTTTCTCACTGTCTCTACCATCTCCTGTGCGCGGCTGCGTGTTTACATGTGCCGCCTAAGTGAGAATGAGACAAGCGCGAGCCTTCTCCACTTTGCCAAGTGTGCGATTGTTGTGCGACAGAAGTCAAACCGAACGAATAAACAGGAGACCCGTCAACACACTATCAGCAGCCGCTTTCGTGAAAACCAAGTGTGTTATTGAGTTTGTGTGAGTGTGCTGAGCGTTATCAAGAGGAAACACACAGGGCCTGGGCCTGTTACGGTCTCCGAGAGGCCGGGGGGAAAAGCCCTTTGCCTGTTTCCTGTGGGTCACAAATCACCACCTCGAGAACCTCCACCTTTCCCAGTTAGCCTCATTTCCCCTTCTGTTTAAATCTTTCCGTCTTTCCTCGGTCGTTTCCTCTCAGACCATCTCCCTCTAAGACTTGATTCTGTTCAAATCCCCAACCAGGATCGGAATGTGAAAAAGTTACCCTGTTTAATATGACATTATGACTCACACAATGATTTACATATGCACACATGTGTAAATATGAACACCCAGATACGCAAGCGCCACCAGCACCCCATTGCACAGAGCAACCGTGATTTATTAATAGTCCACGGATGTTTGTTGAAACCAGATCCAGTTGACAACATGGCTCTAAAAATGGACCTGACTCGAAAACTTAAAACGAAAAGAAAACAAAAAAAAAACCCAAATCACATTACGGAAGTAAACAGACATGATTTCTGCTTGAAGAAAAAAAATGTGGTTGTGTTGATCTGAATTTAAATCCACAAACAGAGAGAAAAGGTGCTGGAATTAAATCCCCTTTGGCAAAACAAAAAAGTGAATTTAATTCCACGAAAAACAGAGAAAGCGAGATTTATGGTCGGTGGCAGAAAGAAAAAAAAATACACCAACGCTCCAATCTGCCAATAATACATCACCTGGGATATTTTACGTCTCCAAAGTCATTAGGTGCATGAATCATGTGACATCAACGGCTACTTAAGCCTCTGCTTAGCTGAAAAAATCATGTTAGATGAAAATATCTGTAGACTGAGTGATTGTTTTCATCTACTTTTTTCCAATAATGCCATGAATTCAAATAAAGGACCAAAAACAAAATCAAAACCAACCAAACCAAGGTACTGGGTGACAACATCTGTATGTGGTTGGGTATAGATGGTGCAAGGAAAGCCCTGGAAGCCCTGGCCTGTGCACCTCCACTCCCCTCTGCTTCCAGAGGAACGGTCCTTAGGAATGTGCTGGCTGTAAATGCAGATGATATCAATCATGGCAAAGTGTGCGTGTGTTTACAGAGGGAACAACATGTCAGGACTTGAATCTCAACAGACTTCCTCGGAGTCCACCCTGTTTTCGCCTTGCCTTAATATTGTTTGGACACTTGGTTGCTTATACACAGACACAGTCAGCACAGTAAACAATTAGTTGTCAGGTTAGAGATCTGCCTGCCTCATGCAGCTGGCTAAAACAACCCGACTTGGTTGGGTGCTTGCAGGCTTTAGGCTACAAACAGACCAGATTAAAAAAAACCTTGTCTTTATGTCAGTTTCTCCATCTGCACCACCAAATGAACGGCCTCTCCACCTCGCCAAGTCTAAAATTCACCCTTGTCGCCCTCCCTACTACTCCTGTTCTCCTTTCCTGCCCGCTCTCCATCATCTCATCCCTTTTCGGATGTCTTCTGGTCAATAATGACGCACCGAGACAGAAATAGACCCCCCTGGTTCTGACAAGCTCCCGAGGCATCAGGCATCGTTTCTGCCGGCCCCGGCTCTCTCTCGCTCCTGATACCATTCCTTGTCTCACTCTTCCTTTCTCTCTCTCTCTCTCTCTTTGTTAGTCGATCAATAACAGCCTGAGGACTCAGACAGCTTGCCTTGGTGGTGTGGACTTTAAACACGGCAGACTTACAAGAGACAGAGTGAAAAAAACGGAGTGAAAGAAAGGGCGGCGAGTAAGAGAAGACTGCGGTGGCAGTGTCGGAGAGAGGGGACTCAGAGGGGACACGCTGCAGCAAAGCAGACATCTGGAGATTGGGTTTAAATATGCGGACACTGGTGGAATTTCTTTGTTCTCGCAGCATAGACAAATCCAACTGTGCCAAGATGCACTGGTTTCTCTGTATTTTCCATCCAAACTGTCCGCATTTCTGTATCTATATCACCCTGACTGAGACTTGGAGACGTTTGGGTGCAAGTTGATCTGCTGTCTGCCGCTGTGGCTGACCGAAGTAAACGGAACCAAGTGGGCAAAGTCTGGTCTTCGTTATTCGTCATCAGTCTCATTGTAACGAAAATGCTTTGTTATCCCTTTCCACTAAAGTAAGAAACCTCTTGCTCCGAAAAAGTTTTACTCGACTATAAACGTCACCGTTTCAACAACACTGGGTCTTTGTCGCACAAAATGCTTTTTTTCTGTAAATGTCTCACTTTGTTAGTCGACAACTTACTATGGGAGAACACAACAAAAAGCAGCTATTCCGTATAACTGAAGAGGTGGGACAACAAAGGGCAACCAGTGTTGTCAGGTCCAGATTTACACAGCATCAAACAGTGTTTTATTAGGTGAAGGACCAAAAAAAGAACCTTCTCGTGAGGGGCGTGTACAGTAGGATTTCTTCAGTCCCCATCACAGCAAGACCATAAATTGGGGTCCAAAGACAAAGAATGTGTCTCGCGCCCCTGCAGCCACCAACAAACTATTCAGGCCAGTGGGTCTCTGCATGCAAGGTGTTCTTTACAAAAAAATGCAAACTGGCAACGCAAGCTCAAGTTGCCGTGCGACCATAACTGGAGGAGCGTGTGAAAACGTATCTTATGCCATGGGAGCAAATGCATTTCAGTCCAAGATAAGCATCCTTTTTGTGACTGCTGCACAAAGAAAAGCAGCAAATGAGGAGGAATGTCCCCCATGCATGCGTAGCTCATGGTTCGAGTTGAAAGTTACAGTAAAGGAATGGATAAGCGAGAGAGAGAGAGAGAGCTAGACGGACAGACAGGGGAGGGAATCCCCTGAGTGCAAAGCTATGCTCAGCAGGAATGTACTGCCGCCTGTTCTCTCATGTAACTTGACTGGCAACAGCCCAGAAAGCTGTCTGACAGAGACGCAGAGGAAAAGAGGGAGGGAGGGAGAAAAAGATGGATTGGGTGAGAGGGAGATGGGTGGAGGACGACAAGGATTTCACAAGTAATCACAGGTCGTTTTTCATGTCTCGCAGTCAAAAGTTATGTGGTGTTATGACGACATAGGATACAGCCTGGGAATATATATTTATTTGACTGTAACAATTCATTTAATTATTGATTCATCTAAAACGATTCTCAACAAAGACTAAGACTCATTTGTCGTTTTACACACTAATTGTTAACACATGTAAATCCTGAAATCCATTCAGTATCATAGTAAAGAGTATAATTCAACTATTTATTTTTGAAAGAGAGTGGATTTGCTCAATTTTAGAAAAGAAAAAAAAACCTGTCCAAAATATTAAAGCTTAGTATTTTTCCATTTTCCAAGTCACATCATGGCTAAGTTTGCAGTTGGGTTGTAGCCGTGTCCCAAAGTAATAAAGCGATGATTGGTTGAGTTTTGTACATTAGGACTGTGTGTATTAAACGCAGTTTGGGGAAATGCTGTGCTGAATAAAATAAAGGGAAAAATGTAGCAAAAGTAAAAGTTGCAAAAAATTAACAAACTGTACTGTACTTTCCTGTAGCTGAGACAAATAGTCATGGTTTTAAGTCTGAACACAGGGTTTCTTTTTCATAATCGTGAAGCAACAGTGGAGAAAGGATGTGCTCCAGAGAGTGAGAGGGACGGAGGCCGAGCTTTGGGTTGTTCAACGTAACTGAAACCAACCTTGTTGCATCAGTGTGCGCAAGTCCAACTGGTGTTATGTTCATGTGCCTCCTGACACTGAGGTCAAAGCCATCACTAATACGCAGACATAAGGGCATCAAATCCCACAACACACACATAAACACACATATGTAAATACACACTGATAAACACATACACGCAGAGAGACACACACACACACCTGTGTATTACGACATAATCCTTGCTGCATGCCGGTGAGGTCAGATTATTGATATGTCCCTGGGGCTCACTTAACATGTTGAAAAGCTATCAGCAGGAGAGACGGGGCGAGGAAGGATGGAGAGAGAAGAAGAATTAGAAGGAGGAGGAGACATGATCTGGAGTTTGGGGGCAATTAGAAGGCTGGGTAACGAGGCTAATGAGAAGACAGGTGGCCCCATTACAGAAGCAGACGCACACACTCATTAATACACTCATATACACAAAACCTCCCCTCTGGCTGGGATTAGTGTTTGCACAAGAGAGAGTGAGTGTGTGTGTGTGTGTGTGTGTGTGTGTGTGTGAGAGACCCCTGGTTCTTTGTTAATCAGTCATCACATGTGAGACTGGAGGCATCAGGGTGTTTTTGTGCACATGTATTGTGTGTGTTTGTGTGCGTGACTGGAGGCGAGAGTGTAAAATTGGACTGATAAGGCAGCTAACATTCAAATCTCCCCACCTGCCCTGTGTAACTCATGTACACACACACGCACGCGCACGCACACACACACCAGTGCAGTTTTTCTTCCTTCACTATCCAGCATGCAGCAATATTTTTGTATGTGTGTGTGAAAAGTCGACGTTTGTTATGTGAACGAGGTGGATAATGAGACATAGCCGAGTCAGTCGCAGTGGCGCACATTATAGGCGAGTGTGCGTTTGTGTGAGAAAGAAACAGGAACAGGAAGCAAGCGAGGGGAAAGTAAAGTTGGGCGTCATAAGCGAACTTTGCTTCTTCTTTTTTTTTTAAATACTCTGTCAAGGAAGAGTCAAGTGTTTCCCCAGAAAAGCTATAATTACACACACACACACAGAGAGAGACAAGTACGCCACTGCTTCACCCAGAGAGCTTAGCAGACGCACATACGCAGCAGAAACAAAAACACAGCACAGTCACATGAGGACAACTCTCTCTCTCTCTCTCTCTCTCTGGGTATCCTTGAAAAGTAAAAGCAAGAAATAATAGCGAAAAAAAAACTGCCTCTCTAGGCTAAAAGATTCTCATACAACAGAAGGCGTAAACAGCATAAAGTAACTCGTTAGGAAAGAAAGAGAAACAAAGAATGACGGAGAGGTGGTGGATAGGTAATGGTGGGGGTGGTGGTGGTGGTGGGGGTTTGGGAGGGGGCTGGAGACAGAGGAGCAGCGAGAGGAGCCTGGTGACATTTGGAGGATGTGTCTGCATATCAGTGGAGCTTGTATGGGTGGTGGTTGTTATTATCTGTGAAGAAAGAGTGGGGGAGGGGACAGCGAGGGGGCCAGTCAGTCACTCAGGCCTGGAGGCCGCCCCGGGCCTGGATTTACACTCTGCAGCCCCGCGACTGCAACCTCGCTCTGGGGAATAGGAAGGGGACAATTGGCTCTTTTGAATGAAGGGAAAGTGTGAAGGGAAGGGTGTATATGAGTAATGTCTGCATGTGTGTGTTTGTGTGTGTGTGTGTGTGTGTGTATATAGGGGTCCTCCAAGCCCAATTAAGCCCGACTGCATGTCGGAGGGCTGTGCCAAACATGCTCCACCTGTTTAGAGGGGACCAAGGGGCTAATGAGCACTGCCTGGAGGGAGGGAATAGCACGGGAGACACAGAGCGAAAAGTGGGAAAGAAAATTCCAGGGATTTAAAGTGGGAGGATGACATTCCCCAGTTTTTGTGGTCCCCTGCCTTCGCTCCCAATTTGCAGCCGCAGACTGGGAGACACAATGTCAGAGGGATTTCACAGTCGAAGTATGCCTTTGTTATACGCAATCATACGGCGCGGCCGGGATACATGTGACACACAGCCTCCAGTCAGTCAGACAAAAACACACAGCCAAGAAAATGAAACCCAGAAACCCGGGCGGCGAGGCAGAGGAGCAGAGGGCTGGGGTCACAGTGAAATAATAAAAGCCAAATATTGTGCGACAGGAGCAACAACACTTTGAGAAAGAATGCCTCTGTGTTGTGTGTGTGTGTGTGTTGTGTGTGTGTGTATGCGCGAGTGTCCGTGCAAATGCTGGTGCGTCTGGGTGAAAGAGGCCCATTGTCTGGCGGTGTAACTCAAGCTCACAGCCCGGGCTTTGCCACGAATGAGCTGTGAGACTATGGCATCTTTCCTTCCTTTCTTCCTTCTGTCCTTTCTTTTCCTCCCTTCCACTTTATTTAACCAGCCTAGGTTTTCTTCTTAAAGAAACAGTTTGACACCGAGGTGAATACTCGTATTTACTCTCTTGCCAGGACTCAGATGAGAAGCTGACATGACTCTGATGTCTGTCCAGTGTGAAGTATAAAGCTGCAGCCAGCGGCTACGTGGTTCAGTTTGCTCGACATAAAGACGGGAAACATGAGGACGCATCCAGTGTGGCTCTTTCCACAGATCATCTCAAGCTCGTTCATGCAAACATCACTGCATTAGCAGTTGACTACCGTATTTTCCGGATTATAAGTCGCTCCGGAGTACAAGTCGCTCCAGCCATAAAATGCATAATAAAGAAGGAAAATACATATATAAGTCGCACTGGAGTATAAGTCGCATTTTGGGGGGAAGTTTATTTGATAAAATCCAACACCAAGAACAGACATGTCATCTTGAAAGGCAATTTAAAATAAAAATAGAATAGAGGCAACAACAGGCTGAATAATTTTACGGTATGCTAACGTTACATGACACATAAACAACGAACTAAGAACGGTATGTTAACATAACATATTAAGAGTTATTCAGATAACTATAGCATAAATAACATGCTAACAAGTTTACCAAACCATCCGTTTCACTCCAAATCACTAAATCCAATGAAATCGTCATCCTCGGTGTCACTTTCAAACAACTCCGCTAACTCAGGAGGTAGAAGATGCGGCGCTTCCTCTTCTACGTCGCCAATGTTTTATCAATTCAATTATCAACACGGGCCTAGAGCGCCTTCTTGCGGTTTAGTGTGAAAATAACATGTGACAGGATATAATAATGTGTTAATAATTTCACACATAAGTCGCACTGGAGTATAAGTCGCACCCCCGGCCAAACTATGAAAAAAACTGCGAGTCCGGCTTATAGTCCGGAAAATACGGTAATTTGTTTTCTCGTGTGTAACTCTCATATAACTGACTAAACTGTGAAACTATCCCTTTAATCATCAACTGACCAGTGGCTTTGAACAGTTAACATTTACAACTGAAGTGAATTTAATTGCTTATTTGATTTTTCACACACGACAACACAAACACGCACGTGTTAGCACCGCGTGCACACGTTTGCACACGCGCGCGCGCCCATGCACAGACACACACAATCGACTGGCAGCTGCTAACCCTGAGATTAAGGCCAGTGTGACAGACGTGATTACAGGCTACATCTGTGACAGACAGTGAAAGGGAGCAGAACAAACAGACGCAGAGTAACACGCAGCTAACGTACACCGAGGAGCAAATTGTTCCTGGTTTGTGGAGAGGAGAAAAAAAACAAGAGGTGGAAAAAAAAAGAGGAAGAAGAAAAGCAGAGAAGCCACGCACCATCTGTTGGGTGCATATTGAATTCAAAAAGCTATTAATGCCTCACAAAATCCATCGTTGAGGGCGACAGGGAAAAAAAACCTATAGATGCTTTTATCAAACAACATTTTAATAAGAGTTAGAGGAAGAGGAAGGGGTGGGGGGGTTGGACTGGAATGCATGCAGAGTCTGTGATATTCCTCTTTTAAGTTGAAAGGAAGAGAGGGATTAAAAGACGTCGTGCTTGCATTTGCATCTCTTTCTTGGTCACAGACAAAACTGAATTCAAACTCCACCACCGGTGCCCACGTTCTCCTTCACCACCAGAAAATAACAGAAGATAACTGATCAGCCTGCTCAGTCCTTCACAACAGTTCATGGACACAAAACAGAGGGGAAGAGGGGAGATTTTCTTTTTTTTTTTAATTGGCGAGATACTCATTGATATGACAGTTTGATTTTCTGGGCTACGATGTGGAGCAGCTTAAAAGGGCATCCCCTTGTAAGGCCTGTGTCATCTAGCCTCTCCATCTCTTCAGCCTCTATCCAATGTGTGTGTGTGTGTGTGTGTGTGGGCATAAGCTGGTATAATGTACATGTGTGTGTGTGTGTGTGCATGTCCCATGAGTTTCCAGTACCGGACCACATGTGGGGGAATGTGGAGTTGAGCAGCTGTCAGCCTGGCATTGCTCCTCGCCATCCAAGTGGGAGAGAACCTTCCCAAGCATCAACACCCCAGCATTTAACACAGCAAAGGACAGGGTACATGCAGTGTGTGTGTGTGTGTGTGTGTGTGTGTGTGTGTGTGTCAGCTTCAATAAGCATTTGTGTTTAAAAATAAGGCCCCACCCAGGATGATTCAATCGGAATTCAAAAGTAGAAAATAATGTAAATGTTGGAATCGGGAACAACAACAAATATAAATTGGTGCTAAATTAAATTTGAATCTGGCATCTCCAGCCTTTTGCAATTAATGCCACCTGGTTGGATTTGGCAGCAAAAACCTGCTCATTTGCCTTATAATGCTCAACTGGCTTGAAGCTGCTGTTCCAGTGCAGGCTGAGCCCAAGCGTTGAGATTTTACTCGAAATGGAAGACAAATTAAATGGAAAAACAACAAGTGAGGGGCTGATGGGGAAAAAATATACATCACAGCTGACATGTTTATCCTCCTCACTAAAATGAAAGTGAACAATAGGCCAGGGGTCAAACTGGAGTGCTTCAAGCGAGGCCAGAAAATTTAAAATACAGTCAATAAATGTTCCCTTTAATGGTCATCTGAAATAGTCTAGTCCTCAGTAGGCCCTACAGAAAAGCAGGAAGTTCTTGAGACGATAAATTGGTCAGGTGAATGAAAAAGGGCAAAACACGCAAGGTGAACAACGGCTTTATCGATGATTTGGGTGAGTTAAAAAAAGAAAAAGGAAGACCACAAAGATTTGTAAGATCTTTGAAATCAGTCCTACCGATAATAATAAGAATGAAATATCACAGTAAAATATCCCTTCACCAACATCTCCACAAAGCCAACCAAGGTGAAACCCTGGCGCTGGATCGAATCCTACCCTCAACAAGGCTAACAACACAAGAACGATGTCCTCACAGGACATCAAAGCGTGTGTGGGTGGAAGCTGATATGTAATTACATTCATGTGCAGTGCCAGAAGACACACGTATGGATGAGTACGCGTAGGAATGCGGACACACAAACACAGCGATGAAAAGGGAGAATCAGGGTGAATCTGAGAGGATCCCAGACAAATCCTTGGATCAGATGCTGTAGAACAGGGATGTAGGAGGGAGAAAAACAACTGAGGGCAGACTGGGTGATGGGATAGTTGACTGGGAGTAAAAGGGTCAGGGTCAGAGTGTGAATGTTCATGTGCTAGTCAGTATATAATGGGCAACATTCACAAGAGACCATGTGCCAGAGGAACAATTCACCATGCAAATGAAGTCACTCCATATGGCGAGAGTCAACTGAGCACTCAATACACACATGCACACACACATGCGTGCACATACACACACACACGCATGTACACAAATCTACACAATAAGTACCCTAATATTATTCTAACATTGCAAAGTCTTGTTCAAACTATCTGCTCAGCCTTTGACTAAGAAAACAGATAGAGTGGCGAGGAAAACAGACAGAGAGCGGAGGACAGGTGATGGATAGAGAGGGAAGACGCTCAATGGAGGTAATAACACAAACCAGCCAATACCGTCGTCTTCTCCCTCTGATTAGCATTCAGAAGAAACTGCTGGAAACGGTTAGCAGTCTGGCCCTTGTCAGAGCCTGCCTGCATACCTCCCACTCTGGGTCACCATGCTGAAAGCTCGCTGTGTCATTTTCCCTTGTTTTCCAACTGCTTATTACTCGTTAATCCACCCACACCGGTTCATCCCAGTGTAACAGGAAACATTATTAAATGCTGTAAAAAGATCAACCTCGGCGCACGCAGAGAAAGCACATCGCCCAAAAGCCTGCAGGACACGTCTGTTCATCGAGCCTACGCCGCTTGTCTCGCCTAGCGGTTCAGTTGGTGTTCCTCCGCAAAGCTTTGGGCAGTGACCCTTTAAGTTCACAGTGTTGGCCCAGGAACTGCGGTGGGACAGATGAGTGAGCAACAAACAGGAGGGATTGTTGGTGTAAACAACTTCTGTAGAGGTCAGACATGCAGACCGAGACTAGTGTTAAAATTCTACCAAGGAGATGCCTGTGTCGCAGGGGGATTTTAGCAATCCTGTGCTTCATTTTGAGATGTTTAACCTATGCACTACCAGCAGCTGACAGGAGCTCCAGACCAGCAAACATCAATCCTTGTAAAAAGTAAATAAAACCATCTGTAATGGTCGGCGGTAACCCAGACTCCCTAACTAGGGGTTAAATTCCCCTTTAAACCTTCCTCCCCTGCATGGTCATACAGTGGAGAATGTTCCAGTGGAAAGTGTGTGCGGATCTGTGTATAGTTAGTGTGTGTGTGTATGTTGTAAGGAAGAAGGTAAGCAGTGATGGAATGATCATCCTCTGATTTCCCCTGGGGCCACATCTGCCCTCAGAGTGGGCCGCCTCTAAAAAGCCCCGTCCAACATTCCTGGAGCATTCCACCAGCATTCATCACCCGCTCCGAGACCCTTCCTCTAACCCCGCCCCACCCCACCAGTCCCTACTGCATGTACCTCTCCCCTTCCACTACCACTAAAAATCTCTGAAGCTGGATCCAGAAATGTCCAGAATGTCTGCTGTGAGACTTGCCAGAGCACACTCGCTCCCTCCCTGCAGCACCGGGGTCATTGTTCATTCCTCACCCATCGCTCACTCCATCTCTTCTCTCTTTTCTCTACCTCTGTGGGGATTTGCAGCTCTCTAATAGAGGCATCCACCATGTCCCACTAACTGCGGGAACAGCTGGAGCTCGGAAGCACGCACCTATTATGTGCGTGCATGTGTGTGACGGGGTGTGTGATCAGGCATGCACGGGCAAACATCTGTGCTAAGAGAAGCAATGGGAAATGATGTTGCAAGTGCCAAGCCAGGAATATCTGTCACACACTGACATATCAACGTGTCCGACTGCATGCACACACAAAAGCATGCACAGCTGAGGATGGCTCCCTCAGACACAATGACACCATAGAACACGGGAGTGGCTCTTTTTTTATCACGCGCAATAAATCACCCATCTTCTAATTGTCCCCGACTTCCCTGGTCTCTGACAATCTGTTCCTTGACAACCAGCCCATATAACTGACAAACGGGGCCCTCGACAACCGTCGTCCTGGGTAACCGTGGAGTTTATCAGGGGCCTCCAACCATACCAAGTGGTTTCTGCATGGCAAAGTCCTGAAAGTTTGATAAGTTGAAGGTGAGCATGGAGCTCCATATTTAGCCATCGCTGTCAAACTCTGATTTAGCACCGCAGGTAATTGCACAGTCAGAAAGAAGCAGCCGGGGAGTGAGCTAGGGATGTGTGAAAGGGAAGGAGGGGGTAGTAGGCTAAATTATGCTGAATAGCACTGCAGCGATATCCCCCTTTGCTGTTGAAACAATGCATCGCCGGCAACCACTTTTCACTGAGACAGCAGCATCAAAGCAAGAATAATGGATCCTAGCAGAAACCTCAGCTCCATAGTTGGAGAAACAAAGCTCTCATTGTAATCTCCGAATCTCTCCCTCCTCGCGTGCATTGGTCCCAGCGTTAATCCTTTTCACATTACTCTGAGTCTACTGTAGGCCATTAGAAAAGAAGACTTAGAATTCGACTGTAAATTTCTAATCTGTTCTGTTCCACTCAGCTCAATGTTCAATCAGAGCTTGGCTCGGAGAGTGATCCAAAATGTTTACAGTCAACACACTCTTAAATCTTTAACCAACCCACACATCATTTTAAATGATGACATTCTAAAGCCTGACACAATCAGACATGCAGGAACTAAAGATAACTTTTTCTCAGCAACTGATACTGGAAACAAAACCTCAAGGTAACTTCAATAACACTGCATTTTATTTGTTTCTGCTGTTTTTCTTCCTTTGTCCGCTGCAGTTTACAAGGACAAGAATGAGCTATATGTCTCGGCCTTGAAATGGAAATCTGAAGACGTGGGAATCTAAAAATGTGTTTTACTTCACTGCAGCTGATTTTGTTTCATGTAACATTTAGTAGTGACTTAATGTCTAGCCATTTCCCTTTAAAGAATGGATCAAGAAATAAGTGCAAGAGATACAACAGCGGTCTTTGATATGGTTAAATATGTTTCCAAATCAGGCTTTGAATAAAGCCTCAAATGTAAAACTATCCATGCTGCAGACTTTGAAATCCATCTCTAATTATCACTCACACATGTGGCTCTGACACAGCCTGTGACTTTTCTTTCCTCTGCACATTTGCAGAGAAAAATCTATCAGTGATGGGGCTGATTCAATTTCTAACCCTCACGTGTGGTAGCCAGAGGTGGACAGTCTGACCGCAGGGTTAAAAAAAAAGGCAACCACAGATACAAAACTAGGAGATGCTATTGACTACGGCTCCACAGATCCATAACCACAGAACTGTAACTGGCCTGTGGGGGGAAAAAGGCCAGCTGGAAAAATAGATGGGAGACTGTGATGTACAGCATCGTCTAAGGCGCCAGGGGGCTTTGGTGATGATGATGACCATAATGGATTTTACAGGGTTTCCTGCATAGAATGTGGTGACACGGCACAAGTCCCAAAGCTTTAAAGCAGGGTTCAGGGTTTTGTTTGCACAGTGTGGGGCACAGAGGTCAAAAAGTGTGTGGACAAAAAGGACAATGAGAAACCCACCAACAAACACAAAGACAGACATAATAAATATTATGGTTGGCATCGTGGCCAAAACAGATAAGACTGTCGTGGTCTATCTTAACCTGACTTTCGTCCTACATTTGGGGACATGGTGAGCCAAACAAAACATTGCCTTAAATTGAATCAAACTAAATAAATTGAATCCTTATCTTGTTATCTTAGAAAAAGTTCATGAACAATATTAAAGTAGAAACAGACAGTCTGGCGAGGGGAAATTAAGCAGTCGCAGTTTTCGTCGAGATATCTTTGCTAAATCAGAGCACAGCAGAGAGGCTCAGCAGGCATCCAGTTGGTAAATGGAGGAGAGCAACATGATTCATTTTGAATCCATCTCTGAGCCGACAAGGACGCATCGCTTCACCCGTAACAGCAGACATTTAGTCTGAGAATTCAGGCTCACTTGTCTGCACAGGGTGACCACATTACTAACCACCCCTGCAGCAGACATTCAAACAGATCGACGGTATAATGCAGCCTGAAGCTTTTGAGCTGCCAGCATCCATTATGTGATTAGGAGGGTATTCACAGGTCTCCAGGGGGAGCGGTAGGTCTGTCTCCAAGGCTGTCAGGTACGGCTCAAGACCCTGAGGTAAGAATTTTTGGTGTAAGATATTTATCTAATGGTCAAAGGGAGCACTGACACCTCAGCCAGGTATTCCAGCTTTGCTTGGGGGTCTTCCACCTGGAGGGCAGTTTTCCTTATTCCTTATTTCCTTATTTTTTACTAATTAAGGTTGGATTTATTAGTAGTATTTAAATGTTGTAATTCAAGTTCTGTGTGTACATTGAGCAATAAATAAGGGCTAGTCTTTGTACACAAGTGCAACTGTCACTTCGAGCTAGACCCAAACTATTGGTTGATTCCTTGATTTCTTAATCAATAAAAACTTAAAGTGCTCCACAGAGCCATTGTTGCATCATTATCTTGTGAGACTCAAAAGAAACAATTTATAAAAACAGGATCGAGTTTCAGATATACTGTATTGTTTTAAATTCTCTCTTTGCTCTTTCTGACTATCGACAAGCTACTGAATATGATTGCAGACCAATACTGTCCTGCATTACTATGCCTTCATGTAAAGGTTATAAGAAGTAGCTGTCCAGTTATAACATATGTTTGCAAACCAGCACCGATGGTGGGCTACCACTTGTGGTGGACGACCCAGAAAGGAAAGCAAGATTATGTACATTATGTAAAATATGCAGAGGAGATTTAGTTTATTAATTTTGGTTTGGGCATGTGAATAACGAGTGTAAGTCAATCCCACATGTACATGAAACATTTTCATCCCTGCTTTTCCTTTATTTTAGCATCAGTAGAAACCAAATTATACGTCTATATCTTACTGTACATTAGACCTCAGAGAAATGGATTTATCTTTTCTGACCTCCAGGGCGTTCCGTTGATGGATAATGCTGGTGATTTTTACGTTTGAGCCAATCATTTATGTTCCGCTTCTTTATATTCTTCCCGCTGGTACGTGAACACTCATTTCTTTTACCTCAAGGGGAAACCATTAGCTACCATTTACTTTCCTATGGTAAGAAAAACCAATTCCTCACACTTGTCTAAGCAAGATGGCCTGTGAAAGTAGAGACTAAATCATTTGACTTTGTGTTTGGGTCTAATCGTTATATCTCTCTTTATGGGCCGAGTGCTGTCAAATGGCTGCTGCTATGTTTTACTCTGCTTTCTGTCAGTCAGCTGACACAGAAGAAAGAGACCATCAAACCCAAAAGTTGTAATTTCATGCAGTTATGAAGTCCGTATAAAGTCACTTTTACTCAAACTTGAATTTGCACTTTTGCACCTGGATTTTAAGGATGAAACTGAGCTCCGGTTTTATTTTCCGGTGGTGCTTCAATTCCCATACGCTAAATATACCTGAATCACTTGAAACCATTGTGCTTAAATATGTCTGCACATCCACTGGTTGCAGTGAGATTCGCTGTCGGAAATATAAAAATCCCCAAAAAGCCTCTCTGATACGCGTAGCTCTTTCCGGCTCCCAGACCCACACGGGCACAGGGGGAGTCGGGTCTGATCCAGTCTTATCCAGTCCTACGCCAGCCCAGTGTGCAGTGGAGGTCAAGGACACACCGCTGAAACCTCCATCTGTGAGTGGAGGTCAGCAGGGGAGGGATTATGTTGCGATGTGGGGGCTCAGATTAAAGGTGGACACAAACAGAAATCAAGAGGGCCAATCTGCCAAGCGGCGGGGTACCTCCCACTTTTAGAACAAACACATATGTAACCTGGCTCACACCCTTCTTGTATACACAAACGGGAACAAATGCCTCGCTACTGCACATTAGACGTCTAATTGCATTTTTTTTTTACTGTATCATCCAAGCCTGAAGCAGCCATGAGTCATGAAGAATAAAATCTCAGTCATGCTGAATCAAGTCTTTAATGCGTCGGAGTTTGAAGGCACTGCAGCAGCAAGTATTACGCCTTGGGGCCTGGATGTGGTGTCTGGGGTCTGAGGCTGTTGAACACACTGCCTGAGGAGATTAGACTGGGATAAATTAGATTCACTTGTTCAAACGCACTTTCACAGGCGAGCTTCATTATTTAGTTTTGGTTGTATCTCGGCTGTGTTCTCGCAAATTATTCACCTGCAGTCACGCGTTTATTCGCGACGAGCAGTTTCATGTCATTAAACGATTCATCTTAATGGCTTTCCTTTCTCACTGTTTTGTAAAGCGCTTAACTGTGTTTTGAAAAAAAAAAAAGCCCTAAGTATGGAGTTTACTGTAATTCAAGTCCTGAAGCGCATGTAATTGTCTAAATTGGAATTCATTAATATGAGAGGAAACACTTTATTTTGCCTCTGCTGCTATCTGACAGCTTAAAGCAGCGAAGAGTCACAATCAGTGCTGCATAACACAGCACTAATGCTGGTTCGTAAAGGGGGGGGGGGGCATTTCATTGGAACAACTTTCACTATAAGGTGATTCCACCTCCAGATGCTGACATCAGTGGAAAATATGCACTACACACACTTACAATTCGCCGCTTGGGGAAAAGTGAGGTTGTTGGTGTTGGAAACTGTTTAAGCTAAACACACAGCGGAGAACCAAATCCAGATGACTTAATAAAGCTCTCCAAAAGAACACACACTCTCTTCTCATAAATACACAACTCATGAACTCCGTTACACAAACACACACGTGCAGAGGCATGTGCAGATGTGCTGACCACAGATTTGTTGTCCGGTGTCCTTATCGCTCAAAGATGCTCAGCTTTCAACAGGACCCCATTTTCTCCCTCTGCCTCTCGCTGGGCTCCTTCCTCTCCGTGTCCCACCCACATGTTTTCCACCATTCAGAAAAGCAAAGTGTGAAAAACATGCTCGCCTCCAAACACTGATTTAATTAGCTGATTTAATTAACTGATTACAAAACTTCTATCTCAATGCTACAAATGGCAGCCAGCGTTATTAATCTTTATGGCAATGCTGCTTCACTTCCCACTCACTGCTGAAGCTGCTGCAGTGAAGGAAGCAGGACAGCTGCCCTACTTACACACCAAATGTACTCACAAACAAACCACTGTAGCATTCAAATGCAACTGTTATGATATGTACTAAGTGAACATGTGCGCGCCCACACGTACGCACACTGCATCAGGGGTTCTACATTTGATGGAACAGATGCTGTGAGAAAAAAAAAAATGAAAACACTCTTTGGTTTAGGAAACGTCCCAGTGGTGTCCAAAAGCTGTCACTTCACTTCAGCTCTGTGAAGGTGTGTGTGTGTGTGTGTGTGTGTGTGTGTCTCCAAGTCTCAAGCCAATGTCTGTCATCTCTCTCTAACAAAGGAAAGAGAAGGTCCCGGTTAAATTAGCAAGTTTCATTCCATCAA
>JAFBJQ010002514.1:31646-41646 GCA_016785345.1 Trinectes maculatus | reverse complement strand
CATTGGATGATGCATTGACTGGGGCTGTTCTGAAACCTGCAACCCTCTGTGATTTCCTGCCATAGCTAAATCACCGGCAACTGCCTTTCTGAGACATATAGTAAAAAAAAAAAAAAATCAAATAAACCTACAGTTACGGATGTTGACAGAAACACACTCAGAGAACAGGAAACCGTTAAAAGACTGTTACTTATTCCCGTTTTACAAATGATACATACAATTACACTTAATTCTAACTCCTAAGACCAGTTATCTGATGTCTTGGGAATAAACGGTGCTTCATTATCATGAGAACGCTGTCAGAACTGATTCGTCAAGAACTGTTATGTGAATTCTGTGGCTGGGAGAGACAGTTGTAAAGACAGTTATAAAGGGCATTGTGATGGACCCCCGTGTGCAGGGGTTCATTTTAGCCACCTCGGACAAGGCTCCAACCTTTTTACCCCCATCACACACACACACACACACACTCTCCAAGGCCTGACCCCTTTATGCTGATTAACATTCCTTTGAGGGAGGAGGGGGAGGTCAATAGATACTTTCCCTCACCTTCTTGCCCTCTTTTTTCCTCCATATTTTACCCAATCTCTGCTTTATCTTTGGGCCGTGAACCTCCAACTGCTCGCTCCACCTCCGCCTTTCTTTTTGTTTCCCTTGTTTCCCTTGGAACGCAATTATCCCTTCCAGTGTCGCCCTGATCAACATTTCATCACGTTGTTCTTCCTCTAACTCAACACTGACCCTGTTTTTGAAGGTTAACATGTCCATGCATACGTGTGTGTGTGTGTGTTTGTGTGTTCAGGCATGTCACGGCAGGCGCGTTACTCAACTTACAGGAACTTGCCTGACTCACCACATGAGATCGAGTGTGTACATGTGACTCATTCACGCACTCATTTCGTGTAAAAGCGATGAATACCTCAACAAAAACAAAAGCTGACTTTGTGCACTTACATAAGCGGATGCATGCAGTTTCTATATCTGACAGTGTAACAGAATCAGCCGTTCATTAACTATTCCACACCTCCTCTGCTTAATTAAGACCTGTGACTTCTGTTTATCTGCACACCTGTTCTCTCAAAGCTTCGGTGTGTGCTGGCAGCCTGTGTGTGTGTGTGTGTGTGTGTGTGTGTGTGTGAGAGATGATGCACAGCTTTATAAATATTATGTGCATCTGTGTGAAAGTGATATTTGATTCTCAAAACCAAACGTGGCGGGGTTTTTGAGCGCGCAGATCCTTTTGCCATATTTCTGATGGATTCCCAGGAAGAGCATTTTGCTTTCCTTTACTTTCCCTTGCACTTTAAAATGCAGCAACAATCCAAAAAAGATTTAGATGATATAAAATGGAAAATGGAAAATTTCAGTCCAAACTATATTATGTGCCATTTGACATTAGATTATAGCTACTTCACCCACTACAAACCAATTAAGAGTCGAGCTCAAACAGTGAAGTTGATTAAAGGGCCCCTGTGGAGTTTTTCACAAATGCAGCATTATGAAGAAAAGTGGGTTCCTCTCTCATTTGTTTCTTCCTGCCAGTGACTGACATTTAACCAAGGGAACAGGATTTAGTCAGAAAAAGTAAAAGAAGACTGCCAGCAGTATAGAAAACGCCTCTGTATATAATTTATTATCAATATAGCAGGATGTAATGCATTTAGCACAACAAGAACTGGCTCTTTTAATGTTGTATTAATAACCTCCTGTGCTGGAATGTAGTCACTGGGTGAACCACCAGCTGGAGAGCATCTGCTTTTCCTTTCTAAAATATAAAAAATATTATTGAAAATCCTTATTAGTGAGTGTAAGAAAATCTTTAAATGTCTAAGCATCGTCCAGCCATGAAGAAAAAGAATGTCTATGATGTGATTAAGGCAAACTCTGATCTGATTAAGTCCCTGACTCACACTATCATACCTAACGATAAGTGCTCTTACATGAAACCGGATTTTATTTTAGTGATACGCATCAGAAACTGCTTGCTGCGTGGAAAAACACTAATGCAGGCTAAAGGCTAAATTCATATTCTCACCCAAACACGATGAATCAGAAAGGAAAATCTCCTCTGCTTCATACAGAAAGTGAACAACCACAAAAAAAACACAGGCCGAGGCCAACGGCACACAGAGCGTGGCAGACTCTCAGTCATGACTTATTACTTGAGGGGGTAGAATCAAATAAACAACGAAATAAAAGGTGGGACGAGGCGAATAAAACGAAACCTGGCGCACCTTCGAGCGGGCCGTCTTTACAAGGCAGGTAGCTGTGCATACAGGACCACACAACCACGCGTCTGCAGAAACCACTCACACAGGAGTGCAATCAGCAAAAAGAGAGCATATGTGTGTGTGTGTGTGTGTGTATATGCATTTGTGTGCAGTTGAGTGAGTCTGAGCCAGACTCCAGCTGAGAGGGGAAGCAATAGCGATTCCCACTGACCTGAAAACTGGCTTGCCAGCCACCTCAAAAATAGAGGAAAGGGTGCGGGGGGGAAAAAGAGGGAGAATGTCAGTGAGCACGGAGGCGATGAAAATACAGAAGGTGAGATTTAGAAATAACCTGGTGCAAAGAGAGATCTGAAACAACACACACCCAGGTGCAGCGAGGGATTACGGGAAGGAACAGGCCTCAACACCGCTTTGTACTGCCGGCTCAAGTGAAAAGAGCGAGATCGAGAGAAGACGAAAGGAGGAGGGGATCGTGTGCAGGACAAAAACAAAAAAGAATGTGCGTGTTATAAGTGCTGAGAGCCACTTTGTGTGGATGTATGGATGTGTGGGACCGCGTCCCGTTTTTTTGCCTTTGTGACTCCAGAGGTTCCCCGCGGTCAAGAGCGGATCCTCTTTCTCTCTCGTGCCCGCTTTTCATACAATCAACCCCCCCCCCCTCTCTTTTTTATACACTCACTCCTCGTTGCCTCCCACTCTTTTAGCCGTCGCTGAATAGCCCCCTCTCCCCGATGAGTGACTGATGAATGAAGTAGCCCTTTGAAGTCAAGAGTCACAACAAGGCCGGTCGAGCATGAAGAGATGGCGGACACAAAAACGTAAAGAGAGCGAAGGGAGAAAGGAAGGAAGGAAGGGAGGAAAAGAAAAATGTGGCAGCAGAGGGGGGTGTATATATTCAACAAGAGAAAACGTCAAACTGTGGAGATCCATAAAGTCGCTGAGAGTGTGTGTGTGTGTGTGTGAGACAGAGAGAGAGAGCATGGTCCGCCTTTTTTGCATGAGTGCCTCTGAGTATTTGCATGATGGCGCTCAACATGCAAAAAGGCCGGTGTCACGCAAATGGGAACTAACCCAGGACCTGATGAGGAGTCATGTTTCTGGACTACACACGTCGCCCAGAGGTCTACTGGTTTCCATGAAGCTCAAGATGCTTTTGCTCTCACTGTTGGACAAAACAACAATACCCTGAACAGTGCTCCCCTACTACTATAATTACTTTTAGTGTGTCACTGTAATCAATGTTCTTGTTTTTCTTTGTTTAAATGCTTCATTAGCAAATTTATAACAATTTTTCGGTTTAATCACAATTTTACCACCCTGTTTTACCCGGAAATACAGATTTAAGGACGTCAGAGAACACAGGGATTTGTTTTTGTACCAGAAAGCTTCAATCAAACAGAAAAGTCATCCAAAGCTGACGGGGAAAAGCTTGTCTAGGCACAACGATTTCGTCCGAAAGCTTCTGTGTTTACTGCTTTAAGGCTCCTTCCTTGGCGGTACGTGTAACATTTGTTCAAAACTTCTCTGCTACCACCAAAAATGTCTTGGCTTTGAGAGAATCACACCAGCGTCCGTGCCCGTTTGCTGTAGGGAATATGAAATGTACATAACAGCAATGTGACAGACGGCAATTCAGAGAGCTGTCTGATAGTCACTGTTTCAGCTTGATTTGTTCGATATGTGTAATTAGGGAGGGAGCCAAGTCACATTTTGACAAGCGAGAACCAATGAGAACTGTAAACGATTCAAACATCTTTGTCTTATTCCAGGTTTAATACAAAATTAACATCCTGTTGCATCTTCAGGTTTTGAATCCAGTCTGAACAGGACTTGAGGACTCTTTTTGAGAGAAGGTCGAAAGACTATGTAAAAAATATTTGCTTCTATTTGAAATGTATGAGAAGTTGATAGGTGTATGTTTGCCTTCCCTCTCCATGTGCATCTGGAATAAGACACACTGGGTTTTTAAATTTACGACACAACACCGAGTCCTGAAAGTAGTCGAGACTCAGTGGGGGTGGGGTTTTCCCTTCTCATTAAACTCTTAACAGCCAGTCTTCATCCTTGTTAGCACAACCCAAGGCGACATCTACAATATTGATAAATTTGGTGTCTTTTTCCATGTACTAATCCTCTGAATGTGACAACAGTGTATTATGTATGCACAGCAGCTCCTGAAAGTGATCCAATATATTTTCTGTATCTATGTGCCAGTCAAAGCTGAAGTAAAAAAAAAAAACTCAGGGCACGCAGAGGTTTTTTTCGCAAAGACAATTCAAATAAAATGAGACTGTCAGCACACAAAAACAGCTGAATATCAAAACGGGTGTGAAGATGTAGTCTTCCCATCATGATTTTCATCTTTGCACAACAGTACAGAGTGCACAGACTCAAAGGACATATATATATACACACACACACACACACACACACACACACACACACACACACACACACACATATATTATGGTTTCTCCCTCCTCCTGTGTTTATCTCAATCTCACATCAGATCAGATCACTGGCAGATAAAAGTGTTTCCTGACACATCACTTCCTCTCTATGGAGGAAGCTGAGAGAGGAAGTGATCGGGAACCCAAAACGACAATGCGATGGCATGGAGGACGAAGAAGTGAAACTTTTTTTTTTTTTTTTGACGGAGCAAACGAGGAGAGACAGGATGTGAGGGGGAAAGCAGCAGCGGCAGCCGGGTAACGAGAAATGAAAGTGCAGAGAGAGAAAGGGGTGAAACCTAAATACTCGTGGCCCAGATCCACGGCGCTGTGCAAGGTGAAGAGGAGCAGGCGGAGGAGGAGGCATAGGAGGCGAGAGACAAAGAGGTGGAGACACTAAGAATAGTATAACTGGATTAGCTTTAACACTGACCTTTATTCTGCAGGGTGACACTCCCACAATCTCTCAATTGCTTTTTACAGCAGTTACAGAGGAGGCCTGTCCTACTTTTCCCACTGTTGTTCAACTTGACTATATACGAGTCTATACTGGCATTTCCAGTTGATCTGTAGCATATTAAATTGTTTGTGTGTGTGTGTGTGTGTGTATACATCTGCATGTATCAGTTACTGTATCAACCAGATGGGAAACACTCAAATCCAAGCAGTCTTTTGTTTTGTCTGTTTTGTCTGATTTACCAAACGCGCACTGTCACACATCAAATCACAGCACAGACCTGTGAACAAGGAGCGCACAAACCACACTTTCACAAAGCAAACCGTCGGACACACGCACACCTTGCTTGAATGCACAAATGAAGGCTGAGGACACACACAAACGCGCACACGCGGTCGAAGCGCTGCACTCTCAAAGAGGAACAACACTAAAGATTCACAGCTCTGCTCTAGTGTGAAGCAGACAAACCAAGTGTAACACAACCAGGAACCTCTTTCTATTTTTCTATTTTGCCTTCTGTCCATGAATGGTGCCGGCGCTTTAGCTGCGGCGGTGGGACACTCGCACGCACAGTGGCGCGTGCACGCATTCTGATGCGTGGAAAGATGCAGACACAACGCTATCATTCATTTCGTCATTCATTCATTCCCGTTTTGGGAATGGGCAACAGTTAACGTGCCGAGTCTGTGTGCGCGCCTAAAGAGGAGACAGTCCCAATCAGTTTAAACTCCTCCCCCTAATTCAAAGAGCCACTACAGGATTTGCATTTTTCCCACAATTCAATTAACACGCCTGTCAGCCTCTCCTCTCCGTTCACATGCCTCCTTTTGGCCATCGTTGGCTCCCACACGCACATAAAATCGCTCTCCCACAGACGCACATCAGCTTCATGAATAGACACATTTATTCATAAACACACGCACGCAGAAAATAGATGCTTTCGTTTGTTTGTTTACACGCAAATGAGCGGTGCTCAGACTGAGGGATGGGGAGAAGCTCCCGGGTCACATCCTGTCTGGACTTGTCACATCCACGGGATACGAGTAGACAGCGCTGTTAACGGATGCACGGTGGCGTCCCTGGGGACGTCTCTCTCTCACTCTCCTCTGTCCTCCTCCATCTCACAAGAAACGAGCGAGAGGAAGGATGAGGCGCGCCATCAAACAATATCGGGTGTGGGTGATAAAAGAGAAACAGACACCCTATGTGGCAGGAGACGGGGACGACGGAGACAAGGCCAAACCCGATTTAGAAACCAGGATCTAGGATCAGCTGCAGACGCACTGACATTGCTGCGGGGCCGGCTAATGACTGCAGCTCGCCTGTTGTCTGATTAATAGCCTGTAATCCCATTCTCTCTCTAGCATTCCACAGCACCGCTCATTAACCAGGACAGAAATGCCCACTAATCAGTCAGTAACTTTCAGCTAGCGAGGCTCATGCTAAGCTAGACTAACCAATGGGCAGTAATCCTGTTGGTGGGGTCAATGCGGCATAGCATTCCTCATTAGCAGCTATAGAAATGACTGCTAATCATTCCCTGCATGGTCATTTGTCCACATGGCTGCAGAAGCACGTTGGTGGTGGTGGTGTTGGTTGTGGTGGGGGTGATGGTGTGACATTTGACAGTTGGCAGCTTGGTGCTGAAGAGACAGGGTGACACCCAGAGGCTGTGTAACGATGAATAAAATCCATCACTATGCATTTTGTTAACAACTCCCTACTCGTTCCCGTCTGTCCTCTTTGTTGCACGGAAAGATGGACGGATCTGAAAAGGCTCTCCCCAATGTCAGCGCCATTCAAGTTTGATCAATCAATGGAAAAACCCTCACCGATCCATAATGGCTAATCAATAATGAAGGCTTGCAGGCGGGGCCAAGATGACCCTTCACACACAACCAACGGAGACGGTCGTCAGCGATCAGGCGGATCCCTACTCTGGTCTGTCTTTAACATGCACTGGGGCGAAACAGCAGGGGCAAATCAACTGAGGCACCAGCCTTAACTCAACCTGACCGTGCCGGTTTGCATTCGACAGCTTCAGTATAACGTCTGATTCTGTGACGCTCCAGTGAGTGGAGCGGCCCGCGGACTTTAAGCAACAGTTTGGTTTTAATCAGGACATTTTGCATCGTTGATCAACCGCAGCCAAACAGTCATCTGCTAGCAAAATGGCTGCAGACGGTCGGTATGGCAGGGAGTCAAAGCAAAGCCCTTTGTGTGAGTGTAGTGCAGGGGCCCAACAGAGGGATGCACATATCCCCGTGAGCCTCTCGACTCTGAATTACGAAGCTGGGTTTATACATCACGGTGACCTGAGGCTGAACCTCAGCTGAACTCTTGTCGTCTAGAGGAAGCAGCGGCGTAGGTAAGAGAGGCCTGTCAACACTTGCCTCAAGGTACCGAGAAAGAAAACACATCGGGGCCCTATCTCATCCTTTTATGTGTGAGAACGTGTGCGAGTCCACCACCCGTTCAATACATCGTGAAGGACAGAGCATAAAACACGAACGAACCAGTAACTCAGCCACTTTATCACCAGCTGCTGGTGAGCTGATAGACATTGTTGAAGTGAAGGCTATAATTAGTGGCAGGATACCGTTTGAGTGAGCAATACACCATTGTAGAAATAATGACAGTGTTATTTATAGAACTCGTCTTGAAAACATTACTAAGTGTCTGACTGACAACTAAGCAACAACACAACTGGGTAACAGATGCACACGAGTCAATGTCAATGTGGGCAAAGCCTTAAATAAAAATGCATTTGTTAGCACAGTTGATTTAAAAAAGAAAAAAACAGACACACAGATTAATTAATCTATTAATGGTTCGAAAATTAAAACCGAACACCCGTCCATTCAGAAACGTATTTTATTTCCACTTTGTGTAAACCAGCACCTCATTCATTTAACATAGGTGTGTTGCAGGTGTTAAAGCACCACTGATAATCTCAGCTAGAGACTGCTGTCCAGTAAGAGACGTGGGAGCAAAGGCAAACTGGATGGAGGGATGTGGGATCGTTTGTCGGGAATGTTGGAATGTGGTGCTGTCGTGGTTGCAGGATGATCGGACGTAACCAGCTTTGGAGCGCTCGGCCGCCCGGCGCTTAAACCCGGCTAATCTGACTGGATTAACACCGGCCTGCCTGGCTACACATGAGCGTGCACACATGCGCTTACATAAACATGGGCACATTCACACACACTCAAAAACGCATACACACACACACACTCGTACTATATGCCAATCAGCCCGGGCTGCTTCTGCAACTTCCCGGAGTTCATCTTGATTCTGAGCTCAGATGGCTGATGGCACCATGCTGGGCTACCACACACACACACACACACACACACACACACACACACACACACACACACACGCACACACACACACACACACACAGATACACACACACAGATACAGAGAGAGAGAGAGAGAGATCTTTGACTGCAGTGATTTGTGCTGTGAATCTGAAACAGACCTATTGAAAGAAGAGTAATGCCCAGTTCCTGACAACCGTGCTAATTGACTAGCCCCCTCCCCAGCAATGAAACTAAACGTTTTCAACCCTCCATCTTTTATCTTTTCAATCATTCCCTGACAGCTCCCCTCTTGTCCCACACTCATCCCATCATCTTCCTCATATTGCTCTTCGTCGCCTGCTCCTCCCGCCCTCCCCAATCTTTGCCTCCATCGTCCTCCCCCCCTCATACTCATACATGTAATCATTCATTAGAACCACGGCAGTTGTCCATTAGGCAAAGCAGCCATTTTGGAAATTGCAGCAAATCTTCCATGAAAAGACATTTCCTCTAATGCAGTAGTCACGCTCGGAGGGAAAGGGAGAGGAAGATGGCAAAGGAGAGAAAGAAAGACGAGCGAGTAGAGATGGAGAGAGGGGGGAGAAAGTGAAGGAGAGAGATAGAGAGCGAGCCCCCGGCTATAAAGCCACCAAGCGGAAAGCCAAGCCTGCTGTTTGATTAGAGAGTGACACCATCATGGAGGGAAGGAGGGAGGAAAAGGATGGTAGGAGAGGGAGGGAAAAGTGTTTTGGAGGCAGGCGAGAAAAAGATGGAGAGGGGAAAAAGACAGAGAGTGACTTTAGAGAGGACGGAGATAGAGGCAGTAAAATTAGCCCCATCACTTTACTTACCAAGATGCTCTATGGCACACTAGGATTAAAAACTGACTGACACACACACACACACACACGCACACAGAGTCTTGAGATGTGCACAGACACACACACACACCCACACAGGACAGATGGTATCCCCCATCTGAAAGTGTTTCTCTAATTTGAGTAAAGTGATAGGAACCTCCTTAACCAATTAGAATCCCCATTTCTAGGCTCTGCATTAGTTTGCTTTTACACACTCGTTTGTGTGTGTGTGTGCGTGTGTATGTGTCAATATGTCCTATGGGATAATTGAAGAACATTAAAAGTGATATAAAAGGCGGGAAATGACAAATCCACTCTGGGATGGCGCTCTGCTGAGTATGAGTCCTCTCCTCCCACAATGCCACTGTTCGCCTCCATCTCATTTCATCACTGATCAAAGACAGACCTGTCTCTCCCATTACCGACCATTCAGCTCGCTACAGCTTATTAACACACCTTCCTCTAAAGCCGACACATCTGTCACCAAACCAAACTCAGCCTAATCCACTGCAGCGTTTTCCCTCCCACAGTTTATGATACGCTGAACTTGGAAAAAACACCATGCATTAAATCCAGCATCCTACACGTCTCAAAAAATATTTTAATGCTCTTGGAAAGTGGAAACGATTTTAAAGCAAATGTGTAACACAGAAAAAACACAGCCAACAACCACCCATTCAGTGATGTTTTTTTTTTT
>JAFBJQ010002514.1:0-31297 GCA_016785345.1 Trinectes maculatus | reverse complement strand
AGCAGCGCCGCCACCTCCCCCCTCTGCCCCCCCCCCCCACACACACACACACACACACACTTACACACCTACAGTAGACCTCTCTCATCTCATCTCATCTGCTCTGTCCTGTCTCTTTTGCTTCCTTCAGGTGCAAGCAAACACAGACACACTTGTAAATAAACACACGCGCGTGCACACATACACACACACACACACACACACACACACACACACACACACAGACAGGGCTTTGAAAGAGTGCTCACAAAGCGATGAAAGGCAGTTTATGCTGCATCCACTGTGATATCTCAGCGTCACGCAGAATGGCCGGACGCGTTATCACCCCTGACCAGGGGGGGACCACGGGAATCAGGACTGACGCCAGCAGCAAATACCACTGCTAGTATGTGTGTGTGTGTGTGTGTATGTGTCCCAGCAGTAATAATCACCCGGATTAGAGCGGAGCCAAACCCCCGCAGGGTCCCCCCTCTCCCCCCTGCTGGCCTAACCCTGCCCTGCCCAGCCTCCAGCTCTGATCCCCAGTTTGAGCAGCCATGGGAAGCGGAGCAGCCGGCCTGACATCGCCACCACGCCTGGCCGCCAGACAGACACATCGGGCTAAAACACACTTTCTTCACAAACCCCACATACTTCTAATCCCCCTTTGTCCTATTGATCACCCATAGCCAAAATTAAATATTGAACCAGCTTAGACAGGACAAAGACACTGCCCATTCAGCAAGCACACGCGTTAACCACAAGGGTGCAGTGAAATGGAAGTTGATACAGCCGTCAATATGTCTGGGTGAGGGATGCAACGCGCCGGCAACAACAATGTGGAGGTGCAGATACGGAAATGGGTTATAACTTAATAAGAATGCACGCTGTGTCTGGACACCTCGCAGTCAATATGAGGGATTATGACTGCGTGGAAGTGTTTCCTGGACGCATCAGCCTCCCCTGCCTGAGACGAATGCAGCTAAACCTCAGTGTGTGATGCAGTGAGAGGCCAACCTGATACTGGCACCTATCAACAGTTGTCAGAGCCACTGCTGAGCATCTATGACAGCACAGCGAAGAAACGTCAATCAGCATTTGCCTCACAACGCGAGTTATCAAACCGCAATCACGGGAAGGATGCAAACAATCCCCTCTGCTCCTTTTTTTTGTCGTTTACACCACACATTGATAAAGATCCTGCGAGGAGAGAAAGCTTTCAACTTGACATAACAAAGCAACCGATGTGGCACCATGCATTAACATAGTGAGTGGGCTCGGATGTGTTTTAAGTATACAGTTATTATCTGTTACACCATTATATCGCCGTCTGTTGTGTCACTACGACAATCCAAGCTGAGAACTCATACAAAGTGTTGATGTTGTGTGAGAATAAATGCTTAAGCTTATTATAATGATCTCTCCTGAGGAATGAGCCTGAATTAAAGGCTGTTATTTAAACCAGACACGAATATGTCAGATTGTCAAAGCAGATCATCTTTATAATTAGTTGCTCTTGCATTTGATTTATTTATTACTCTTTTGTTTGACGTGATTGAATTATTTAATTATCATCTTATATCTCTCGTGACTGTTTAATGTAGCTTCTGTTTCATTTTCTACAATGTACAGACATGTTTTTAAAAAAACGACGACACTGATGTAAGAGTAGAAGTAAATAAACACTAGGTCACAGTGTTTTGAGTATGAATAAATAAGTAAATAAAAACTTGGCTACACTGATGTAAGAATAGAAATACACACACACTAACTGATCTAACTGATCTAAGTCTGGCTCCAGGTTCGAACCCAGGTGAAGAGACAGTAAAACGCTCCCGGGCTTTACCTCTGAGTCTTCTCCTTGTTCTCCTTCTTGTTGAGGACTCCCGGGACGCAGTTGGTCAGCTCGGTCCAGTCGGCGTGCAAGCCGCAGCTCCAGCCGGTGGAGAACCGGGAGAAGAGCCAGGTCTCCTTGCGGTTCGGCCGGTAGCAGGTACACTTCTTCTGGCCCGGTCTGCAGTCGCAGGGGACCTCCAGGCGGACGTTCTGGACCAGGTGCCGGCCGAAGGTGGTCCCCCCCGTCTTCTGGATGTGCAAAAACACAATCACGTCCTCGCCTTTGATTTGGAAATCGATCGTCCGCTCCAGGTCCCTGACGGGGAAGTAGTATTTCTTCACGTAGTGGGGGTCCGGAGTGGGGAAGATGTCCCCCTCGTCCTCCTCCGTGAAATAACCGTGCGGGGAGCCGAAGCTGATCACCCCGGGGGCCACGTACTGGTACAGGATCAGCATGAAGCACACGGATCCGACGACGATCAACAGGAATTTGCTGCTCCTCTCGACCATGTTCCTTCCCGGTGCGGTTCCCACAGTACGCTACCATTTCCCGGCCAAGCCGACAGCACGGAGCGGGGCGCTCGGCCGCTGCATTGTCGCTCTCTCGCCCTCCCTCCTCCCCGCCTGGAAGCGCTCGCTTTCGGGGCTCAAGAGTGGCTCGCTCCGCGTCGAGGCGACCGGTTCATCGTCCGGCGAGTCCGCTCAACAACACCGTGAAGGACGCATTGTAACTCGCTTAAAGAAGACCCCCCCTCCCTCTCCCGGGGCCGACCCTCCCCCGTTTACTTTACTTTGGTTTGTGGTCTCCGCCGCACGGACTCACTGCGTCTCCATGGAGCCGTGTTCCCCGGATGGAGCGTGAACACAACACAACACTACACTACACTACACAACACCGCCTCCTCGGGCTCCCTCTCCTGAAATCACGGTGAAAGGGAGAGTCGCTTTAACTTAGTGGTTGACACGTGACGACCGCGTCATCGGCAGCAGCCAATAGCAAGTCGCCATAGATAGATAGATAGATAGATAGATAGATAGATAGATAGATAGATAGATAGATAGATAGATAGATAGATTTTAAAATATGAAATATTTATTTTAATGAATATTTACATATGTTTCCTGTGTAATAGGTGAATTTTGAGTGAATGTTTATGTTTGTGTGAAATGAGCTGGTTGTAGATTAATCTTGTAGCTATTTTCATGTTTTTTGTTAAACGCATGATCTTTTTCAAATAAATAAAATAAACTCTGCTGCTTGTCAGAAGCAAACGCTTGACTTTTTAGTTCCCTGTAATGATTTCACCGCCCTATTTTGCAGATGACCTTACGGCCCAATGGGAAACCTTTGTAAAGCGTAGGTAAGACAATGCACTGCTTAAGGCAGGGATGGATTACCATGCTGCCCCAGACTGGGGGCCATAGGCTCCAGGTTGTCTGTGTGATATTTACTTTGTGGTAATTTGATTATTCGTGAATGTCTTTTGTAATATCAACCACCAAAACACAACAAAACCTGAAAAAACAGGGTTCTCCAATCTCCCCTGTATAACCAAAGCAACTACTGCCATGATATAAATATTGCAACAGTGAAATACATTTGAAATTTAATTTAGTCTCTCTCATTAGGTCTCTGAAAAAGTACATTTTAATGCAACGTATACTCACTAATTCACTGTACATTAACATTACTATACATTATATTATATTTTTATGTACAAAACAAACACGTGAAATTCCTGAAACAACTTTAAAAAGATGAATATTGTCAAAAAAAAACGTTTGCCCAAATATAAACCATACAAATTGTTTTCCTGCTGAATTACATGCGCAATGAAATCAGTGCGGAAATGTTGCAACTTCCTTATTGCCGGCAAAAGCAACTGGGGGAATCTGAGTTGCGCAACGCTCCAGACTGAAAGCGCAATGATCCGACAACCATGAGATCAACAAGTACCGGCGGATCACGCTGCATCTCGCGTTACTGCCACTAGTGGTCAGCACTGAGCCCTGCTCCCCTTCTGTTAATGCATCCATAACAACATGTCAGGCGTGTTTATGTGACTCCCATGGGTGATTACAGTGGAGCCTGCTTTGACTAATCACATCTAAACAGAGATGTGTTTCCATAAGAGATGACTCCACCATGAGCTGACAGGTTCCCCTTTTTCCACCCCACTCCACGTTGTGTCTCCAGAGGTCTAAATGCAATTTCTTAGGCATTTGTTATTGCAGATGTTGATTGTGGTAGCGCCAAATGACCAGGCCTGATTCCCACATGTTCCTTAAGTGAAGCCCAATCAGTAAGATCAGTCCAATCAGCAGGCCACAGGGTGTGAAAGCAGCAGTTGGCCGTGGCTGATGGTAAATGAGGTTGATAAGGAATGAGGGTTTCATTTTCCCTGCGAGTGGTTTGAGACGATGATGTGATGAGGGTTTAGTTCAGGCTAGAATTGCTCGTGTGCTTTTCCGCAATTTCAGCTTCCGTGATTTCCCAGACGGATGTGGAGCTCCGACTTGTGCTCGTCCTCTCACTGAAACCTGTCATAGCTTACAAAGCATGTCAGCGAGACATCAGCTGTGCCGAGCGTCACCACTTTCTAACGCACCAGTACTTTCTGTACAATTTCTGCACAGTTTATATTTTTTACAAATGGGGGCAAATGCCCCCTCCCCCCTTTTTTTATATTTTTGTCTTTCAAAAGTAAAATAATGAGGTGTTGAAATGTGGTTTACAGAATAAAAGTCAACAACAACACTGAGGAACACTTTCTAATTAGTCTGATATAAGGTGCAACTAATGGCTTTAATAATTCATCCACATTTATTAATTTCAGTAGTGGGGGAAGCAGGCCACAGATCTTTTGCTCAGTTATGGATATTAGAGAAAAATACTTCAGTAAACATATTCACAGCACAATATACTTAAAGTACCAGCAGTAAATGTAAATGTAAAGTAAACCCACAAATCCTAATAAAGAGTTAGGATATTAGAAACTTTGATCATCTCCTTATGATATAATGCATTTCACCAGCATAGCTGACTCATGCTGGGATCTCGCTTCACGTGGATTCAATGCAAAGATTTCTGTGAATAGATGCTGTCATCTCAGTCAGACTCTCCTCCATCTGCCAAAAGAAAGATCAGACCGGGATCGAAAAATGTTCTCTATTTTAATACATTTGTTGATTTGGCATCAGCGGGTTGGCGTTTCATATTTCACCAATGGTGTTTTCCAGAAACCTTTCACCGACTCAAGCTTTATAAATGCTTATTAAACCCCATCAGGTATATTATCACAACACAGTACCTATGTGGGTCTAAAGCATTATGTGTGTCAACATGTTTGTGTTGCTTTCACTGCGAAAGAAACTAGCAGAGATTTAACACAGACACAGACTTTTAGTTCATTGTGTCGTTGTTATGTCGACGTGTTACGTTAATGTTCGGTTTCCTGAATTAATCCGAGTTTGTTTTCTGAACTCAGTCCTCGTCTGTGGCCTCAGGGCATCAGGTATCATGGGGAATAATATGACTCTGACAACAACTTTTTGCTCCAGGGCAACTTTCTCTCTTGTGCAGGTTAACCCAGCCATCCTTGTTATACAGATATAAACAAGAACCATGGAGCAGCAGAAGAGAGAGAGAGCGAGCGAGCGAGCGAGAGAGAGAGAGAGAGAGAGATTTAGTTTTAAGTGTTTGGAAAAAGTAACACTTGCCCTGCCCTTTGCCCAATACTGTATTGTTAATGGACATATAAAACGGCAAATCTCACTTTTGGGTACAGTGATTTTTCTTTTTTTTTGCTTGACCAACAACTAAAAATGATTAATCACTCACTGCTACTGGCTAATTTTCAATCAATCAGTCAATCAACCGATTCTTTAAGCTCGCCTTTCATTTCCTCCACACTTGGCCACAATCAGTTCCTCTGTCCTCTCACACACATTCATCACATCTCCGCTCCAATTACCACTGCAGCTGCCACGCGTGCCGCATCTCCACAACATTCGTATTGTGCGATTGAACCAGATTAGTTTGTTTGGTCTGGGTTTGGACTGCTCTCACCTTGACGGCACAGCATGACTTTGGTTGAGTGGGTGACGGACAGCCACCACGTGTGAGCCAGTCTGAGGCTTGAATAATTCAGACTGCTTATTTACATGTTCTGTACTTACACTGACGCAGCATCCGTCTGTCACAGTGCTGTTAAACACACTCGTGATTATGACTTGGCATTAGCCAGTTGTATTAAATACTAGGAGATTTTTGTGAGACTGTATGTGTGTGTGTGTGTGTGTGTGTCTCTTGCTGTGTTCGTAGGACAGAGAGAAAGCGACTGAGAATATGAATACTGTGTGTTTGTGAGTGTTAATTTGCATGTGTTTATGTCAGTACGTCGGGGCGTGTGTGTGCATGTGTGTGTGTTGTTTCTCCCACTATGCACGGTGTCATTATGAGCAGCGTTACTTAAAGAAGATGGATGTCACCGAGTGTGTTGCCCTCTGGCTTGAGTATAGAGATATGACAGTCTGTTTATCATCAAAACCAGTTTATTGTTGCTTTTGCATAATGATCCTGTTTAGATGGATATTCTCACACTGTTTCCGCAGGCTTTGAGCTGTGTATTGTGTCCTGTCTCGGCATCACACAATACACACATTGTGTCTTTCAGTCTCTTTTACACTTGTAATGTGTTTTTGGCTCAGTTTGTTAATGAAGTTGGTCTTGTAATGAGTAAACAGTAGTTGCCACATACAGTATGTTTACAGGGAGAGATAAACAACGCGTGCGTTGCACACATATGCAAATATTTACAGATGCACGAGACCCATGAAATGCCCCCAATTAAAATTTTCAGTGCATTGGAAAATGTAATAAGTGATTCATGGATTATAGCTGACTCTCATATTGACACAAGCTAAGCAGGGTGTGTTCGTGGGCTTTTTTATGAATCATCTCTCAAGCCCCTATGCCCGCCCCACACACACACACACACACATGCACACAAATCACACTCAGACATGCTCAGTCTGTTTGTGCTTTGTTTTTCATTCAGCCAGCGGTCAGGACTGAATACCACTGAGACAGAAACACAAAATAATGCCAACAGCGTATTAAACACAGACACACACACACACACACGTGCACACACACACAAACACGCACACATGCACACACAAATCAAATTTCCCAACTTACATTTTCTGTGACTGCTGCTGCACATTTGTTTAATATTCTTCTAAAATAAACAAGCCAAAATTACGTCAAAAGAATTAGCAATCTGTTTTCCTCACCAGGCCCTGAGATGAATTATTCTCTGAACCTTCAGAGTGTTTCAGACACAAATATTTTCTTTGGATGTGCCTACAGGGGAAGTGCACACTGTAGAAAGAAAACAAAACTGGGCACCATGTATTTCCTACATTCCTGAGTCTGTGTGTGTGTGTGTGTTTTGAGAAAGTGCCTTTGCTGAGGAAGTTTGAGAGTGTGCATGTTTTGCTCCTTTATGTTGTTGAGTCGAAGTTTTTGTGCACATCAATGTGCGTGTTTGCGCGCGTACGTGTGTGTTATGTTGCTGTAAATATGTGAACCCACAAATCACACGTGGATTACGTCAGTGTGCACCAGTGTGTTTGCATTTGTACTATTAAATAAATGTTAACGCGCTCCTCCAAATCCTGTCTCCATCATATTATTATTATTCATGTGGTTTGTTAATTATGTTCAAATGGAAAACGTAATCGCTGCCTGAGTGACAGCCACGGTTAATGCAGACAGTAGTAGGTTTTTCTCATTGGTAGGATTTGACCCTGGAGACTCCCATAGTCCCACATGTAGGTTTAGGAAACAACAATACTTAGGTTAAGGATTGGAAACATGGTTTTGGATCAAGATGATGACTATGACTATCAATACTGACATTATCACCGTATTGTTGCCATGGTAATGGTAGAAATCGCTCTCACAACACAACCAACTTGTAACATTTCAAAACTGACAATCATGACAACACAATAGGTTTGCAAAGGGAAGGAAGAAATCAGTGTTTAAACTGGAATACCTTCGAGGAGCTACTGACACAGCTGAATGAGGCATTAACCTTACACATGTCATTAATCTAACACTATTCTAAACATCCCTGTGTGGGTGTCGACATGTCTGAGTGTGTGCTGCACCTGTCTCTGTAGCGTTGTTATTTTCAGGTGACAAGTTGACCCTTGAACTTTCTGCCAGAGGTCATATGTTTTGTATGCAAGTGCTGGGTTTACTGCTTAATTCTCTCTTGACATGAGGGATTAGAGTCCATAGGCGAGTGCCTGTAACGAGCTGGATTATATCATGTTTCAAGGCAGCCGTTAATGATTACAGCTTTATTTAAAATGCTAAACATGACCACTGTCTACCGGTTACTGGCAACTTGAACGTGTATTGATTTGAGGAGATTACTTTGGCTCAATAGCCGATGGGTTTCAAAGAAAATTTAATTGACCTAATTTGTTAAATGTGATTGTGAAGGGTGCAAATTTATTATTTATATTTGTTGTTTTAAAAATAAATTTAAAGTAAATTTTGATTGAACATTTCAATTTTTTAAAAACTCCTTTTCAGCAGATGGAGCCCGATGGAGGTCTTGTGCAGATGAACGCCACGAAGACGTCATGGATCCTAACCTTTGGAGAAGGAAATACGTTGTGATCGGGGGAGAATATTATTGCACTCAATATCAATTTTCTTTGTCAACATTTGCCTTGGGAAATTTAGCGAGTACAATGGCAGAGGACTCAAATGACCAAAGCTCTTTGTGTGAGTGGAGCGCAATCTGATCCAGCTGCTGCTCCAGTTCTTGGAACACAACGACCAGCTAATGGAAGCAGGGTAACCTCACACTGTCTCACCCTCCTCCCACCAACCCTCCCTTTATTTCTCTCTTTTCTCTCGTCCACCACTTTTTTCCTGTCCTTTGCCATCCCTCTCTTCTCTCCATGTCATCCCTTCTATTCATCGCAAGCCGCACGGCATCAGGTTCTCACACAGAGAAACCCACACGACCCACCACTTATCTCCTTTGAAATAAACGGACAGTAATTATTGGGCTGTTGGCGGTTTTCACCTCATACTCCCATGTTTCCACCTTTCATCTCGGTTGTTGTGTCTGAGCCTCATCACCCCTCCGCCCAATAACACAACTTATGTCAACTACACATTATTGCCGTGGCTGATTGGCAAATACAATATTGTGCCAAAGATATCTGCAGTGATGTTTCTGAGCAGATTGCAATTTGTAACCGAAGCTTCATTTCCGTGGTGCAGCGGACCTGCCAAGGTATCTCCACAGGACATGAAAACAAATGTCTTCCTCACTGCCATATCAGTGTGGTTACACTTGATTAGGCTATGATCACTGCCAGGAGGGAGTATTTTCATTTTTCAATATGTCAGTCCCACATTAAAGTCAGAGACGGTAGAGAAACATTTATTTCCCCTAAAAATATGATTCCAAGAGACTGTGGATATTGACTTGTGTCCACACCCATAGAGGAAAAAGGTAAGCTATGCCACACACACACACACATGCATGCACGCACACACAAAGCAAAACAATCTCGAGCAGCTGACTTTAAGGTCAAAGTTTGTCAGCCCCTTTGACTTAGTCATTCATTACAAGCTAATCTTTAACTTGGCGATATCAGTTAATAATAAATAAATGTTCCTTGTGATGTGGGACACACACTCTCATCAATCTAAAAAGCTTTAAGGAAATGGTTTGTTATCATTTAAAATACCATTTCAATAATATTTCATCCAAATATCTGTGGTTAATACAACATAACATGCAGGAAACATACCAACAGATGGATTTGGGATAAAAAAAAAAGGATGCATACTGTATGATGATTGGTTTATTCTGTATTTTTTTCTTTTATGAAGATAAAACTGATGATTAATATTGAAAGATACAAATGAGATCATGGAGCTCCTCCCCCCTCCCCCCTCCTCCCTTTCCTCCCTGCTGTCACCTCTTCTGCCTCCTAAGTATAAGCAGATTAAAGTTAATGATCTAAAGTGAATTAGATATTTAATCATCTTATCATCTTAGTGTAGCCGGGTCATAACGCTGCGCTGATGGGAAATCCTCTCTGTATGACAGCGTGCGGCAGAAGCACAATAAGTTAAATTCAGAGGTCGCCTTCTATCCTCCAGTAGTTTCTACTAAATCAATTCTGAGGCTGAGAAATTAAATTCACCCCCATGATTTTTTTCCCCTCCCAGCTCGGATATGATGTAAAAAAAAAAAAAAAAGTGCGATCGACGACAAACAGTAACGAAATAGATTTGACCCTCAAAAAATGAAAAATAACCCGAGCGACGCCTCCAATAATTCGTCTAATTTCCTTCCTCCTTTTTAAAGTGCTCTCATCATCATCTCCTTTGCTACACTCTGTCACCCTTCATCTGAACTCACACTGATTGAGGTGCGTGCACCTCAGTTTTGCACCCCCCACCCCACACACACACACACTCATTTTAACTCAATTTCTCCTCGCTGAGATTCTCCCTCTTCTCCCTGGGTGTAAGGTGCTCTTTTTCGTTGTCTCCCCATACTAATTTCATTGCCTCGCTTCTCTCTTATGTCCATATATTAGAATTAATTTCCATCTGCTCAGCGTCCTCTCATCATCGCAGCTTTCAAATCTCTTGCACACGCTGCATGGCGGTCGGTATTCCTATCAGGTGCACCTGTGTGTGAGTTTAACGTACCGCTGTGTGTATTCTTACAAAAGCGCGTTGAACAGTAGTTTCTGAGCTGCATGTAAGGAATAACTGAAGGCTGTCATGTTTCCAATACTCGCCCGTGACTCATGTTACCGGTTCACCATGACCGTCTGTCTCAGGCTGCTCAGCGATCGCAGCCAGACAGATCTGATGATGGAGTTTTGCGATGACATAGAGAAGTGACAGGAAAGACATGGCGCGGCGAACACATGGAAGTAGAAGGAAGATGGGAGAACAGCTGCTGGTCCAGTAACGCAGTTGGGTCCTTTAGGTTTTCAAACAGAGATGTTCTGTTTCAACAATATCAGAGGCCTCTCGTGCAGCTTTATGACTATGGAAGCTCACTGAGAAGACAAACATCAAACGGGCTGCTGCTTGTCTGCCAAACACCAAAACAGCATGTGTGTTTCTCTGTGTGTGTGTATGTGTGTGCGCGCGCAACCTGCAACTCTCATAGTCAGGCAGAATGTCAAGCTCACACATATATGCATATGAAAAAAAAAAAACCTAGACGTGCACTTTCACAGAGGCAGATATTTTCACACATTCGTGCACAGTGGAGGCAGCATCCCGCCAGTGTTCCTGGTGAATTTGTCTAAATGTCACATTACTGAGGCAGCCACATGCGCCTTTCCTCCAGAACCAGTCAGATACCAGGTGGGGGGTTGGAAAAGATAAGGAAAAAAGTGTTTTGAAGAAAGGCTGGGATGATTCAGGAGGTACGGATTCATCGAGAGAATTCTGGTGTTATGCTGATGTTTACGTATCTGGCGCTAACATTCTTTTTTTTCGCTGCAGTCTTCACCTGATCTCACAGGAGATGTTTTTTCCTTTCTTTTTAATTCAGTGGCTGAATCTTGTGCTAATTTAGTATTTTTCAACAGTTCGGCGTCAGTGCAGCCTGTGCAATCATCATATTATTATGTTTCCTAATGCATAAAACATCAAGCGGATGCACTTTTTCATTATAAAAGCAATGAGGACATCAGGAAAACTGTGGTTCCCCTGTAGATAAAGTAAATGAACCTCTTTATTGCCAAGGGGTAAACTTCATTTATTCTAGATTAGGCTTGTGTTTACAGTGGTACGTGACAGAAACATGGTGGTGCAGGGGCAGGGGCCACATTCATTTAATGTTTGTCTGCCACAAGTTCTTTTTTTTTTTCAAAATAGGGACTCATTCCTATTTTGTGTTAGAATGTTTCTGAGGTGGGAACAAAAGCAAGCAACGGTTGCAATCATTTCTAAATTGCAGACTTAATATTTCATTTGAGCGAATCTCAATATCATTTCCTTCGTCCTGTTTACAGGACAGAAAATAAACACCGGATAGAAAAGGGTGGTCGTATCAGACCTGTAGTGTAGGGATGTGATGTAACCATCTCTGACACTTCTCCACAGAAAAACCATGGAAATTATTTAGACTGTTGCAACATGCCAGACCCACTTCACTCCCCAGACCCATTTCACTCACCCGTTTCGGCTGTTTGGGAACCGCCTGTTGCCCTCCTGTGGGCAGAATGCTACTGCTGGCAGCCAACACATGCTTTCATATCTTTTATATATATATATATTTTCTACAGGTGCGGTTTCAGGATGTTTGTACATCACAAACAAACTAATCTTCAGTACAGTACCGCCATCTTTCTTCCATCCCACCGACTAAACAGACCAAACAACCAGCAGGTCTGCTTAATCATTCAGCCAGATATGTTCATGAAGCAATTAAGCAGAAATGGTTTAGGCGTGTTGTGCAGCTGTTGCTTTAAGAGATTTTTTTTTTTTTTGTCTGAGCATCAGACTGATGCTGCAGTGAGAGGCTGACAGGACAGACTCTGCAGTGGGAGAGTTTTCATTACTACTGTTCAGCTGTGGAGTTTGACTCATTCACTAGTTCAGTTGTTTTTCTTTTTCCTCCATTTACAGTGAATGTAACAGTCTTTTGTTCCGTCTTCACTGGAGTTCAGATTGATGCATAGCTACAAATGCTCATTATCATCCAAGTTGTTATTCTGGCCATTGTTTAAAGACTCTTTCTAAAGCACAAAGTTATGTGTGTGCACGGACTGCGCCTCAGGCGTCTCATTTAATTTGGTTAACTGTATTTTACCTAAACAATTAAGCTGCCAAAGAAGATCAAGCCAATAAAACAAGTACCTGACCTTGTTTTTGTGATTATGCCAAGAAAATGATTATTCTGGTCTCTTTATTATGGTAACTCACTGCTACAGGTTTTACTGGTTACATGTATACTTTACTAGTTTTCGCAAATGCATGTGCAGAGAAAAGGTACAATGTACTGAAAAGGTAGATTTCTAGTAGCTTTAGGCAAATGCCTGACTAATCCTGAAACAAAATGTATAAAATACATCCTTTTCCTATTTTCCAATTAGAGTAGATGCTACAAACACTTGGTGCAGGACAAAGCTGATTACTGGGTTTTACGTTTACAAGGTCAATGCGGTGTATGAAAACAAAGTCGTATTTACCATCCCTCCTTTGTTTTGATCTAATTAAATATACACTTTCAGTAGCCACTTGAAAACAAGTGTGGATATAAACAATGCTATACTATCAGCATGCTACAGTTGGGCACATGCACAAAAAGCCTAATGAATGAGAGATTCACAGCAAAATAGCCCGTTATTGACAATTGATAACCACATTTACACGGTGATGACTCGATTTCCTGCCGCAAAGTGGAGACAGCAAATTCCTAAATTGTTCAGTGGTTTTCCTTTTCCTCCAGTGTGATATTTAGTTTACCTCTGTGTCGAAATGAGTTTTCTTTCTTTCTTTCTTTCGACTCTCTCCCTCATTCCCTGCTCCCGTTCCTCTGTATGGAGGAGTAGTTACATCATTAGTATGCCATTAGCTCTGATCATTGATTCCTCTTGCAGATCTCCCCCCTCCTCGATGTGCGCTGACACGGAATTCTGAGGAGATCCGTGAACTTTATCACCTTCAGCGTTCCGGTTTCCTCCTCAGAATTCCCACTGGATCAGCACTTTCCTCCCTTCCAGACCTTTTCTAATTATCCTGTTCCTGCCTTTCAATAAATAATTACAATAAAGGTCATCAATCAAAAGAGAAACATTGATAACTGAAGAGAAAGTCCAATATCCTCTTGGCACAGTGCTCCTGCTGTCATAAATATGATGACGTACTGTGTGAGTTAGTATGCGTGTACCCGGTAGTGTGTGTGTGTGTGTGTGTGTGTGTGTTTGTAGCAGCAAATAATTTTCACATAAATCATGTACTATGAGATAGATGAGAGAGACCAGTGAATGTACTGCACACATGGGCATCTGTGATTAAGCTTTGTCTTTGTGTGTGTGTGTGTGTGTGTGTGTGTGTGTGTGTGTGTGTACTATATAGATGATAAGGGCGTCAAAAGTAAACTGAATGCAATCAAACACAACAGTTTGACCAGGAATTAAGTTCAGACTAAGCCCACACACACTGCACCCGAAGCAGCCATGCTGCATTTTGATTAGTGTGCATGCACGTGCGCGCGCGCGCACACACACACACACGCACACACACACACAGCTGCCTATGCTAATGTGAATCTGCAGTGAGAGCCACAGGGATAGTTTTTTGGTGCCGCTGATTGGTTGCTATCTGTCTTGCCTGGAGGAACGGTGAGGCCAGGCCTCCTGCCAGGCTCAGCCCAGAGAGGAGCTCTGATAACGGGGAGAAAATGTGAGCCATCTTCAGCGTCAGCCTGGAGGAAACGCAGCCCCAGGCCTCTTCTGAACTGAAGCTCAAGCCTTAAATGAGTTTCTGTGCCTGGCAGCTCACTAGACCTCAGCACTGTTACAGTCTGTTACAACACACTCGCAAATGCTCCGGCAAGAACACACTCACTCTCACAAACACACACACACTCACACTCTGCACTTGCTGTCACCCGTGCATTCACCTGGTCGGGGAGAAATTAGAGAATCGGAGAGCAGCACTGTTAAAAGCGTAAACAGCCTAGCTGGTTGTGTTGGAATGTGGGAGCCCAAATGCATTCATTATCCTGTTGCTTATGGAGGCATTGTGATCTGCATGTCAACACGCCGCCACCCTCCAATCGCAATGCAAAGGCAATAACACACACGCAGACACACACACAGGCACTCGCAGCTTCAGCGACTCCAAAATGAGGAAATGACTTCCATTGGATTCAAAAACATTCCTCATCTTTTTCTTTTTCTCCCCTCACATCACCCCCCCTCACTCTCTTCCTCTCTTTCTCTCTCTCTCTCTCCCTCTCTCTCTCTCTCGCTCTCTGTCTGTCTCCCTCATTCTCCTCTAATTGGCCCAAATACACGTCGGCGGTGCCACAAACAGCACTAAATTAGCTTTCATCAAAACACCTGCATTCAACCTGCAAATGTGCTGAACACACAAGGATGAAGTGGTTAGGCTTTGCGAGGCGATGGAGCCTAGAGATGATGGTTAGGAAGGCACAGATTTGCTGAAATGGAGATTTTTGGAGATTGTGTTTGGTAGGAGAACAGGTTTCTATTAGGAAAAGGTAATGGGTAGAGCGAGGTGTATGTGTCTACAGGAGAGCTGAGGGGGAGAGAGAGAGAGCGTGTTTCTCAGGCATGGTTGGAGTGACAGAGCGTGAAACAGTTTGCGAGGCATGTCTAAAGATAGAGAGAAGAGCTGAGAGGGACGGGAAGAGACGGTTGGCAGTGGGTGGTTAACAAGCCAATAACACTGCATTCTGAACAGGTGAATAATGCGTCACAGAGCAGAGCCTTGTCCAAGCTGATGGCGACTTCTCATCGTCAGCTGCTGCTGCAGAGGCACAGTAAGCACAATAGCTCACCCGGTGACTTCTGCTGACATTCACCATGAAGACTTAATGCTGCACCTTTTTTTTTTTTTTTTGGTTACATTTGTGTCCATCCAAGTTTTAAGTTATTTTTATACCTGTGTCACGCAGCATGGGCTTAAAGGGCAGCACATACTGATATCAACCAGAGCCAGCGTGCAGCACGGCACATTTTTAGATACTCAAAAAACCAGACTTGTTTAAAATTCAACTATTATTAACAGAGCACACGTAGCAAAATAAACGTAGAATGAAACCAAAGTAATTAAATAGACCATTTGTTTCTGTATTATCGTTTGAGACTAATTAATTTAAAAATGAATAAAATAACTGATTTTACTTAACAATGTGAGTCACGTTACCATGGCAACCGAGGCCACTCAGACTGAAAAACATTTACCACTGTGGCTATTGAGCTTTGACATGTAGTAAATGTATTCACATTTAATTAGTGTGTTAATGTGTTCACAACACTGACAAATGTCGATATCATGACATCACGCACCTGTACACCAGAGGAAGAAAGCCCTGCAAGCAGGATTTTCAAAGTAAAAGTTGTGCATTTCTTTATCGCAACGTACTGTAATTAGACGTGTAACAATAGTTTCCCTTAGTTTGCATGGTTCATGGAGGTGTTTAATTACAGCACTGTGTATGCATGTATATGCAGGGGGTAGAAATAAATAAATAAATAAAACACGTTTGTCACAGTTTGTTATTAGGTAGGGGTGAACAGTGGGTAATTGCATAAACACCTGAGATTGCAACAGCGGTATATAACAATGTTTAATATGTGCAGGTAGATTGCAGTGTAACCCAGCAAATTGAATTTAAAAAGAAGAAGTGTCTGAGATTAAAGCGCTGACTCTGGATTTTGATTGTGCTAACAGGAACAGTGCAGTTACTCAATTTGAGCACATTGTATGATTTGGAACATGCAGCTAAAGCAACCGCGGCGTTTTCATCACTCAGCAATGGCCTGTCGTTGAACGTCAGCAATAAAGTCCTGACCTCGGTCGAGCTAAGTAGGTGTTTCACTCGCCGAAAGGCAGACAGGGGATCTATCATCAGGAGAGCCAGTGTCAGCGATGTGCCATAGGTTTCATCCAGTCATGGATTTTATGTTTAATAATAAACATAATCACTTTATTAAAGTTCATTTTAATTTAGTTTAACTGCATTTTGTCCAATAAAATTATTTATATGAAGGGCTATGATTCTTGCTCACATGTTAACGCACAAATGGAGAGTTAATGTGCTTAATTGTGTTGCGTACGCAGAAAATGTTGTTGTCAACAGTTCAGTAAAGAGCTTTCGTAAGAATGTATTCAATCTGTTTGAGTCCTCACAGGTAAGCAGTGATGGTATACAGACAGACATGGCCCCATTCAAAGAAATAAGAGTTTTTTGAGCAGAGTGTTTTCCAGATTTCTCTTCTTGCACCACCGAATACAGTAACAGCTCCTCTACACGTTGTTCACTTGTTCGGCTGACAAAGCCTGGTGATGTTCACCAGCACTCAGGACTCACAGGTGGAGATGTAATGTACAGGCTGATGAAATGCAACCCACTCCACGGTTTTCAAGACATCTGGTTTTACAAAACATTCTCGTTCGACTGTAGCATTCTCAGAAAGGAGATTTCTCATGAGTACTGCACACTCAACAAAATATATTATTATTTATAATAATGCATGTTCTGAAACATGCAGTTATGATACAGTGGTGATATATATTATTTACACACTATAAATACAATGAATTTATTGTATGAACAAAATGTGGGTCATGTGACCACCACATTAAAAAAAACATACTGAGTTTTACTGTTTTTGTTTTACTAAATATATTTAGTAGGTGACTTGATTATGAAGACAATATTTCCCTGTTACTGATAAATTTACTAAAAAATACCGTTTGCCCTCCGGCAAAGTATTATTTATTAACCAAGCCATTATAACTCTCTACACATAAATCCATTGAAACATATTTATATGCCGACTAAAAATTCGAGAGCAGCACCATTTTAATGTGCATTTACGTCATACTTCCGATACTTTCAGGGCTTATTAGAGGCATTTATTCCAATCTGTGCTGCCAGCACCCATCATTATCCAGCATCCAGGCTGTGGCTTTCTCTGCAGAGAGAGGCTGTGAGGTGGAGGTGTGAGCGGGTGGTATAGTGCTGCTAACTGCCACCAGACTATATGAAAGCCTTGTGTGAGTATTTATCTGAATGGGATGGCAGCCATATTAAACGAGGTCTGGGTGTATTTAGGGTTTACAGACAATCATACTCAGACATCAACACCGATTTGAATAGAGAGATAATTGCTGTAAACAAGACTGAATCAAAATCTTTATTGCTTCCTCTTTCTCACACACGTATACACGTAACACTTATTATATTTTTTGTTGTACGATATTGTTGAGCCTCCTCTCTCTCTCTCTCACATACATCTCTTGCTGTCTTCCTCCCACCTTCCTAATCCCAAGGAAATGACTAACACCTGCCACGATCTCTCCAAGTTGTATAAGGTAATTAATCAGACACTGCAGTGTATGCCACTACATCCACATCCGCACACACACGCACGCACACACGCACACACGCACACACATTGAGCTGGTGTTCCCATTGCTTTGCTGAAATAACCTAAAAGCTATAATAGAGGAAAAAAAACATCCTTTAAATATGACTGAGTCATTTTCAGGCTGCAGACCACACGGGGTTTGTAAATGCACTCCATTGTAAAGCCGTGAATTACTTTCCAATAATGCACTCTGTCAGCCTGACCTTGGCAAAGAGACGCTGTCCGCAGTCCTATAAACCAGGCAGTAATGTTGGCCCTGTCACAGATGCAACACAACACAACACAACTCACACAGTACACTAAAACCAGAGAGGAGGGCGCGTCCAGAGCAAAGAGCAGGCTCCATCAGAAGGAGCAGGGTGAAAGTGAGGGGAAGTAAAAGGGCAGTTTCACTTGACATGAGTGATATTTAAAAGCTCCATTATGCACAATATTTTTCCAAATTCCTCTTTTTTTTTCGCTCAACTGGGTCATTTTCTCCAGTGGCATGTCCCACTGTCCTGATAGATACAGTACATCAAAACACAACACTGCTCTATTGCCTCTTATATTGTTACTTCTTTCTCTCTGTCCCCCTTTCACTCCAGCTTTGTCTTTCTCTGTCCCCCTGTTTCTTTGCATTTTTTATGCGCAGCTCGCTCACTTGTGTTTTTGATTAATATTGATTTAGCTGTAATAGTTGGGCTTCGGGGACCCTGCATTTCAATAATTTCTAATTACACACACGCACACATCGTGCACACATATACACACAAATGCACAAGCTCTGATAAATCTAATTGCAAGTTCCACTCATAACGCCCCTGAGTCCCAGCCCACAAATTACAACCCCAATCTGACATTGTCAATAAATATGGCTGCCATTCCGCCTGGCTGAAGTCTTGTGAAATGAAAGCAGGAAATAAATATTATGGGATATTTTCTTTGATCCCCTCTCAGGCTTTTCTGTTTCCTTTCCTTTCGTTCCGTCTTCGCCTTCTCATCAGCCCATCGTCGTTTCTCTCAGACCACCCCACTGTCTCCACTTTGTTTCAGCTGTTGATTCAGCATCAATCATAGCGAAACCTAATTTGTCAAACCTCAATCTAGCAGGGCCCTCGACCCTGCGCTGCTGTCTGTTTGTCTGGGGCCCCGCAAATGAGATGTGTGATAAGGCAACAGAGGGAGCTCTGCCAGGAATAAAAGCAGACTTTTGCACTTTGAAGTCAGAGGAGATCACAAACAACAGAGGGCTCTTTGTGGTACAAAGGGAGCGTTTCTCCCCTTCATCCATCTTCCCTCGCTCCTGCACCTTCTCCGCACAACCACTCTGTCACTGTGTGAACTGTCACATATCACACACAGGCGCCAAATCTGGCTCTCTTACCTGCAGTATCAACCTACCGCGGGGAAAAGATCTGACTGGCTGTGTGTCTGGGTGTGTCTAAGTCTGCATGCACGTACATATTTGCATGCCCAGAGGGCCTGAGCACAGAAAGTGCAATTTGTGTGCTGGCACAGAGGTGATAAAGACATGCGATATATCCTGCATGTGTATTTTCTTTCTATTTCTGGGTCGGAAGCCAGCAGTCGGCTCTCACGTCATTATTATTTCAGCACATTCTGTCACTTTGATTTTTTGCAGGACCCACTTGCCGTCAAGTCTCGAAAGACACTTTCACTGTCAGTATTGATGTTAGGGCTGTACTGTACATCTTGTGACCCATCAGGTTCGCAGCCACCCTTCATCACGCTCCCTCCACCAATCCCATGTTCCCGACATGGGAGTCATTTGTCTTCCTTGTGTCCGCTGCGATGATGTGGGATAACGTCAGGGGCCAGTGGAGCAGACAGGGGAGTATTGGAATATCGATCCTACTCTGCTTTCCGCTGTCCTCCTGTGACTGGTGCTGATGGAGTTTGGCTCCATGCATTGTTTCTTACACCTTTTGTGCACATGTATCGAAGTGTGCATGTGTGTGTGTGAGAGAGATTGTGTTAGGGATAAATGTTTGTATTTTCACAGGATTATACATGTTCCAGTAAAGTCTCTCCTCCCTCCGTACATGTCCAGTTACTTCCCTGTAGTGTCCGTTCAAACAACTGTATGTTAGAGTTCAACATTTTGAAGATGATGCAGCCATATTGACTTTTACTAAACAAATACAGAAAATAAATGAAACCTATATTGTCCTTCCTGGACTTTCTGGAGTGTCTAACAGAGCGTGCAGTGGCACTCTCTGTGGCCACCACAATCAACACAATGAACAGCCCTCTGGTATCAAAGATGCCACCAGGTTAAATCACTAACACCAAACACCTGTCAGAATCAGAGCAGGTTCAACAGAAATGATCCGACAATAGAGATCCCTGTGTTCCATCACTGATTCAAAACCGACCTTGAGCTCAAAGAGAGACAGTCATTATTCACAGCAAAGACCTGCCCGCTATAAAAAGCTGCAAAGAGCTTCATGCAGCAATAGTTTGATGCAATCTGAGTTACAAACATCTTCATCACAGTCTGTTTTCCTTTGTATTATGAATTTATGTGGAATATTTGCTTCGATTGAACTTTTCCTATCAAAATTCCCATAAATAAATGGCTCTGAATGAAAATAGCCCTTGGAGTCCTAATTACCCCTCTGGCCTGGCCTTTGTTGTGGTGCTCCTGTCTGGTCAGCAGTCTTGACACTGGCTCTGTAAAAAGCCAGAGCTAAGTGACTCCTGGTTGTTATTCAGCTCAAAACCCCCGCATTGAAAGAGACATCAACAAAACAAAGCCCTCGCTCACATACACACAGCTGTTGGGAAAAGATCAACACACGATAGACGAGAAGAGAGGATTAGCATCTGTGTGAAATCCAAAACAAACTGGCACAATTATGTGGCACGCACACACACACACAGACACACACACACACACACACTCAAACATAAACACTTGTGTACAGTATAAAGCCCGATTGTGATCTGTGACCTCAGCATGCAGCTGCAGTCATTTTTTAACACACCAAAAACAAAGTAGTGATTCCAATTTTCTCCCACCTTCCACCTTGCAGAGCCAAGACGCAGCACATCATTTTATAGGACTAGTGCCACTTCGTACACACACACACACACACACACACACACACACACACACACACACACACACACACAACCAATCCACTCCTCAACACCACCAAAAGTAATTTGTCATGTTCATGATAAATTATACCCTCTCCAGTTCGAGCATATAGTGGCTGAAGAGTGAGCGAGAGAGCACGAGAGAGAGGGAGAGCGGGGGGGAGGGGGGGGCAGTTATTTACAACTGTCATTTGTATTTCGTGCTAAGAGCAAACAAATGAAACATGACAGAATATGGGAAGACGAGGAGGCGTTTGTGCGTCGCGTGGTTACTTCGGCATGGCATTTGAAGCTGTTAACTGTGGGTCATTTACAGACATGACAATTTAATTTGTCATTACAGTTTTCCAGGGAATCAAACCTTGAAGAAAAATTGCACCTTATCACTCGTGGTTTCATTGGCTCAGGTTTGGAGAAAAGATATCATTTGTTTTGACAACTGGACCTAATACAATATAACCTTGTTCACCACTAGGGTGTAAAATTACCAACTTTTAACGAACAAATACAGTTTGATACAGTTTGTTACTCGACAATACAAAAATAATAACAAATTCATAAATTGTTTTGATTTCAATAAATACAACTTACAACACTGCAATGACGACTCCATCCTGTATTTCACATGAAGTCATTCTCATGTGCATTATCTTAGTTCATCTGAAAAAGAAAACACCTGCAAAGATTCTGAGATCCTGCATTCATGCAAAAAATAAATGTTATGCACATTATCCAGTACCGCTGGAGGATTTGGGAGCGGTTCTCTCAACAGCTGTGGTATCAGACTGCGAGGAAATCTCAATTAACAAATAAACACAAAATTAGCATGGCTACCAACACATACATGTGGGGCTCTACCTGACAATTAATTCTGTTGGAATATGGTGTGAACAAGCACAGAGAAATTCTGCTGTTTAAAAAAGCACATGTGTATAACCTCACCAGTGGGTTTCTTTTTAAATAGCATTAGAGGTGCAGTGTAGAATAATTGGGGGGGGGGTTAAAAAAAAGCCTTATACAGTATATGTGTTTATGGAGGCTGAATGCCCACAGGACAAGCGAGAGGCATGGATAGACACAGCCAGGGGAGATCTCATCTGTTTCTTGGCTCATAGCTGTTCCAACACTCATAATGCCTCCATCCCCTGGGTGGTATTTCTTCTATAATAGCCTGCAACTATGCAGCTCTGAAAAACAACCTTACTAATTCTCTCCCACTCTCACTCGTACACACACTCTCTCTCACACACACACACACACACACTCACACACATACAGTGAGGGAGAAGCCTACTGAGGGAGATGGGGAGGGGGCTAAGAGAGAGAGTGGGGGGGGGGGGGGGGGGGGGGGCGAGAAAGTGGGGAAAATCCTGTGCTTATTTTCCCAAGTCTAACAGACCTCTTTTGTATTCAGGTAAGTTGGCTAAACCAGGAAAATGCTGATAACTCCTTGACTCAAGGTCACACATGATATGGCATTAAATAGCAAATGTTGGTAGATACAGGTAGATAGGTGTGTGTGTGTGTGTGTGTGTGTGTGTGTGTGTGCGTGTGTGTGTGTGTGTGTGTGACAGGTCAGCAGAATTATGTAAACCACTTTGTTTCATCTTCACAATCGGCAGCGGGCTTAAAGGAGTTGGGGTCACTGACACGATTATCCCATTATGTTAGATAAAATAAAGACGATGAGATGAGGCGGAGGCGGCGAGAGAGAGAGAGAGGAGGTGCAGGCAGGGAGAAGAAAGGGAATATTAAAAAGGGCTCAGGCATGCCAGAGCGTCTCCAGGTAGGGCAAGAAAAATGTGCAGGAAACACAATGGATTCCTATGTGGCTACTCAGAAATTCAAGCTTACGAACAGGTGTGTGTGTGCATGTGTTGGTGTGGGTCTGTGTGGTTGTGCATGTGCCTTTGTGAACAGAGGTGTGTCGCAGAAAAACTAAGGTGGAAAAAGAGAGATGGGATGAATCATGTGGAGTGACAGAGAGAGAGGGGGATTTCAGAGTGAACTTTGAGTGAACATCTCATATATTTTCATCTGGCCGCAGGGAGAGCCGTGACTGGCTCTCTACTTCACTGTCAGCCATGACAGACTCCACTGATTGGTTTTATTCACCCCTCGTGTGTGTGTGTGTGTGTGTCTGTGTGTGTGTGTGTGTTTCTGCACGCATCAGCATTGAGCACATTCATATGTTTACGTATGTGTGTAAATATGACATTGATGCATGTCGCCTTTATCTGTATATCTTGATTTGAGGAGACACCTATCATGCCTCACAAACAAACATGATCCTCAGTAACTGCTATAATGTTTATTATTAGAGCATATATTTAAAAAAATGTATGTTTCTCAAAATAGTCTTTTTAAAACTGCCAGTGCAAAATCTGTATTTCAGAAAGTTCTGTCGATGAACTTATTCATACATTTCTATGAGTTCATTTAGTAGGTGTTTGGTTCTCTTTTTTTTGGAACATTAACAACCATTTCAATTACATTTTTTATGGCACTTATGGTGGACAGTCATTGTGGTGATGTGGCATAAAACATAATACCTGAGCCTGGACTATTGTTTCATGGTTTTAATAATAGTGGGTGGGTTGAAAAAGTTGCTTGAGACTGTAAAACCAGATAGGACTTTTATCTCCTCCCAGTTGTATTTGGCAGAGCAGATGTATTGTATATAAATATATTCTGTAGTGGCTCAGCAGAGTATAAATTCTACCAATAATGTGTATGGAGTGTCTAACGGTTGTGCACAGTGTATGAAATGAACTCAAACCTCCAAGGAAGCAATTGGAGGCAAATAAAACCAACATGGGAGAATGAAATGAGGTGGGTGGGCTGGGGCGGGGGGTCTGATGACGGTCTAGCTTACTTAGATTTTAAATTTTGAATGCTAAATCTGCGTTATGGGGAAAATGTATTGTGCATCTATAGCTGACCTTAACACATTTGTGTTTTCCCACTTGCACGTGTTTATTGAACTGCGGCAGATTTTTATGAGTTCAACTGTTTTTTTTAATTAAAGTAGAACATGGTGGATTGAGCAGAACTGAATTAAGAATAAAAACAATGAGAGCCAGTTGTGAGGGATAACATCTGCCTGAGACCGCTAAATGTTAAGTTGTCAGGCGAAGTGCATTTCTGTTTGAATGAGAGTCTGATGATGATGAGAAAATATATGAAATCTGCAGACATTACATCGCTAATTTTCTTTCCCTTTTTCCTGCAATGCATGGTTTAATGCCGACAAAGCATATTTTGAACTCGTAAACACTCCGGCGCACAAAATGAGAGATAACAAAAAGCAAACATTGGTTTATCACCATCCTTGCAGTGCTCTATAAATGAAATAAAATTCAAATCCCTAAACGCTCTGCCGCATGGCTGCGATCCAACGCAGCAACCACCTTCACTGTACCCTTGACTCTACATCCCCCTACATCCCTAACGGTCCTTTTCGATGACGAGGCAGGGACCAGACAACACCCCGAGAGTCAATTTTCTTGACTTTCTCTCTGATGATGAGTTCTGACGTGGGTGTTTACTCCAGAGCAGAAGGTAAAGGGGTGGGATTCAGTGGTGGTGGTGGGTGCGGGGGCCACGGCATCCTGGGCTTTGGAAAACAGCCCGCTGCGTTGCTGACATGCATGACACATGCTGCAGTGCATTATAATCATCGCAGCCATCAGTCAGCCCGGCCGTATGCTCTGAGCCTCAGCATCAGTTCAATCACACAAGCTTTTCTGATCGCCATGCCTCTGGAGGAAAGCCTCAAGCATAGGAAACACGTCACTCTCACATCGCACACACACACACACACATCGCACACACACACAAACACTGAGTGATCACACAGCCGCAGAGATGATGACTGAGCGGGGACATGCGTCAGCGTGCGTTTCTGTGTGTGTGTGTGTGTGTGCGTGCGTGTGCGAGTGAGGGGATCGGTGTCGCAGAATACTCGACTGCATCAAGAGTTGCTGCGTAAGAACTCCAGCCATTGATTGATGATAATGAGTGAGATCACATGACGAAAAAGGGAGAGGGAGATAAAGACAGAGGGGTACGAACAGAAAAAAGAACGAGAAAGAAAAGGGAGAGGTGAAGCCACAGATATTAAATACGTGAGGAAAATCAGGGTAGAATAAATAAAAGTGGATAATTGAGAGAAGAGAGTGAAAAAGAGAACAAGACAGACAAAGAGAAGGAGAAGGAATGATGAAAGGGGCTAAGAGAGAAAAAAAACTGTCTTTACAAAAAAAACAGGCCATCTGGTGAGGTGGAATTACATTAGCCATCCACATACAGCCCTCATCCCCCTGTCTCATCAACACGTACAGCAGCACACACTGCGATGAGATGGTTTATGTGCATGCGTGTGAAAATGTTTGCATGTGTGAGTCACTTGACTTGTTTTTTTTTCTTTTTGCAAAAAAAAACTAATCGGGTCAATCGTTTACAGCACAGTGGAGCACGCGAGGTATTCGAGGTATTAACGTCTGTTCCAAGTGAACTTCTTATATTCTCACTATTACCACACACGAGGGCTCTCCCATATTCCCGTTTACTCAATATTCCATGCATGAATAATCCAACGGAGCCAAAAGTGCATTATTTCCACCAGGGCCGCTGCTAGATTAGCACAGGGGGGTTTGGCACCGTCTCCCCGAGGACTCCCAGGCTTCTCCCAGGAACACACAGCAAAAGTAATCAGACACAAGACACATCTTTCTTATCTCCCTCCGACTCCTAACAAGCACATAATTGCTCATATCTTTGCTGAGCTGGAGAATGAGCACCCCGGAGACTGGCTGTGTGTGTGTGTGTGTGTGTATATATATATATATATATATATATAGGAACAAGGAAGCCTTAATGTGGTAATACAAGGGGTAGGAGGGGAGGAGAAGCAGCAAGGTTGACAGAGCTGAAGAGCTGTAACCTGCAGTACTTGTACACATCCTCCTTTACCTCTTTTGTTTAATTGCTCTGTGACAGTGAATTACAGCGGAATGTAAATCAGCTCCTTTGAAACTAATGAAAAGCAAAAAAAAAAAAAAAGGGGGATTATTATTATCTTATCTCAACATATAAATGGAACATAAATGGCCGGATAAATATTCACTACTCATTCATTACTGTGACAAACATTATTACATCATGCAGCAGCCCGTTGTATTAAACTAAATAAAAATTAGCTGTGTGTAAAAATCTAATTGGGGGTTTGTTGGGGAAAAAAGGTTTGGCTCTTTTCAGAATGCTAGAAAGTAGTAATGAGAGTTCTGCTGGGAAACACAATAACCGTGCCCATTAAATTTTAGTTGCCTGCGCTGAGAGTATCAGCGGGGTAGTGGTGAAAAATGTCAGGTACTCTACGCCTACGTGAACAAGACTATATCCAAATGCTTATTAGGTTTTCAAACATTTAAAATGTAATTCAAAATACAATATCAGTCGCCACAACTCTCTTACTCAAACTCCTGTAGAGCAGGCAAACACAAAGCTAAACCACTGTCTGTGGTTTTAATATCAAGAAATAAAGTAAAAAGTGATTTAAAAAAAAAACTCCCTGAGTTGTATAAACTTTTCAAAATCAAATTTTGATTGGCCTCGTATAACCAGTCACCATCTGAGATGAGTCAGACTGACTTTTCTATCAATGAGTATAACATTTAATGGCCAAAAGAGGAATTTGCCATTTTATACCTCTGGCTTTCGCATTGATGGTGTGAGTTCATATTCACACCATAGAGGTTGCAATGGATCTGCTATAGAACCAGGCGTCATGTTTCATTAAAGTTTCTTTGCATGCCTTGCAGGGGAAATAAAGGGGAATCATCATGGGAAATGTGCATGATCTCATGACTAAATACTCATGAACCATTTGGGTTTGTTTATCTATTTAACTACTACTTTCTTTCTTTTTTTCCAATGTTGTACTGGTGTCAGAAACAGCTTAAATACAGTTCCCTTCCTGTAAAACAGTACAGGAGAAAGTCCAAAGGGAGTGTTAGTTCAACAGAGCCTGGAGAGAGTGAGTGACAGCTGGTAATTAGGGGGCAGAAATAGAAAGAAAGTGAGTGGGAGAAAAAACTGTGAAAAACAGTGACAAAGTCAGACTCCTCAACTTTGTTAAAAAAAAAAGCAGCTCTAAAAATAAACTGTTTATTCCTGTTATTATTCCCTTTAACTTCAGTTGCCTTTTTTTCACTTCTGCAGGGTGTGTGGCACATGTACAACGCTCGTTTGCTAAGACAACAAGACACATCAATGGGTTGAATGCATGTATCATTGTTATGGTGCATTATTGGATTGCCAAGCAGCTATCGGTGAAGTCAGCATGCGGGGGAAAAAAAGAGCAGGCCATAACTTATATGTGTGAGAGATCGCATTATGTTGGCCGAGTGCTAATCACTGTTTGATGCCAGAGGCGCTGGGTTCAGTCTCCCCCTCTGTGTCTTTATCTGCCTGTCTCCCTCGCTCCGTTTGTCTTCCGCTTTTTATCTCTCGTCTTCCTCCTCTCCATCTGCCTGTAATGGCGTTTCAATAGGACAGATAGCCACAGGAATCCAATACGCAGTGCGTCTAATTGAGTCTTTAATAGGTTGTGTGTTGTCTGCGCGCTGCGAGTTCACACTAAGACCGAGGCGGAGGCGAAGCGACAGAGTCACACTTCAAACGACACACCACCGCCAACTGGACTCATCTGGAGAGGGCAGTCTGCACAGCTGGATCAACAGCGTTAACTTGTCGTCGGTTAATTACATGCGCAAAAATGTTTCAGTTTTTTTTATCTGCGGAAAATGTTGCTCCCAAAGACCCAGATTCATGTGTATTAAAGATCCACCGTCTGACTGAGAGTAGATCAGAGAAACCAGCTTATTAGTGCTGCGTTCTGCTTTCAAGTTTTGGTGTATTGATTAGAATTTTACTCCCACACGGCAGTCTAGAAACACAAAGTTAGAGAAACTAAGAATATATATTTCTGTATACGAAATAGCTGCAGAAAGTGTTGCACAACTCCAGACACAGTTTTCTTAACAGGGAACAATATGATCTACTGCAGTTAACATCATCATTTCCAGGTGAGGAGATTTAATTTTCCATTTATAAGATGTGATGCATTCTATTGGTGTCAATGTCCACACTAATACATTTCATTTTAAAATGAAAACAGTCCACATCAGAAATAATCTCCATCCATACTTGCAACATACATAAGTGTGGATGCCACCATAGATACTACTTTTTCATATATCATGGGACTCACTGCACTATATATTGCTTCATTGCACAATATACTGGGTATAGCTCATGATTAAATACTATACACGCATATGTTTATTTCAAAGTGAGCTTTCCGAATGTGTTAACTTCCATGTATTAAATTATTTTTATTTACTCTTGTGGAATCTATCTGTATGTTTATTGTTAATTACTTTGCTTTACTTCCTATGAGGATATGATATTGTGCCCCCCTTTAATATTTTATTTCCACAATAACATTGGTCTCGCTACTGTTTAAAGTATTTAATGTTTTTATGTGTCACACGGTTTCCTGAAACAACTATCTATAAGTAAAGATGCATAAAAACTCACTAATTTACTTTCTGAGCTAAAACCAGCTGTATGAAACTGTATGAAAAAAACAAACAATTTAATTGTGATAATAATGATCTGTAGATTACCAGCTGCTAAAAACCTCACAACAATCACTTTGTTGGTGGATCCCTACTCTCCATATTATACAGGCCCCTTACGGATCAGGACAGATATATCCTATGGCTGTTACATAATGAGGACAACTCTTAGTGGGTGATTCATGTTTTCATTCTGCTATAAAAGAAAACTTATTTGTTCAAGTAATGCTGTTTAGATTATGTGTTAAGTGTTTTGTTGAGTATAGGGTGAACTAATTTTTACTGAATCCTTTGTATCCTCACCGTCCTTGTGAGTTTTTTAAGTTGACTTCAGTATTTTTGTTTTAGCCAAAATCAATATTTTGATGTGTCATCAACCAAACTTGCATTGCATGACATTTATCTTACCATTATCTGATAAAACACACAGGTTGAATATGTGAATGGAGGTCAGTCATTGTCCATTTATCTATTTACACCACAGAATATAATGAAAGTTCGTACAGCCATTATTTTCCCTTGTCTGACTGAACACCACTATTTCTATTTTGCATGTAAATGTGTATATGAGGGCATGTTCACGTGCAATAAGGTGGTGTCTGTGTGGGTATTAACCTTTGTGGTGTCTGTGTAAGTATATATGTACTAACCAGCACTGCAGTGACTATATTCTATCTGCTTAACAGTGGGATAATTAACATCTTCACCTGGCTGCTGGTTTGTTCATTTAAAAAGCCTAATTAATCACAGGAACAATGTTGGGATTGGAGTCAGCGCCGCCAAGCGTGAAATTACCTTTCTCAGCGACCGGGCTCAAACGTCCATAAACAGTGATCCTGGCAGCCAACCCTCTGTACCTGACTCTGCCATTCTTTATCTCGCTCTATACACGGCCTTGGAATGAGGCGGCGGGGAGAACAAGAGCAAAAAGGACCAGCAGAAGTGGGAAACAATGCAGGAGAATAAGAATGAAGACAGAGATCTGAGGGAGAGGAGATTCTTGTCGAATATCCCACTGTGCAGACAGACAGATGGCCCGGGGCGGCTGTGTAAAAATAAAATGAGCTGGTGGGCCAGGTACCTGCAACACCTACACCGAGTGAGCCCTCGGAGCAAATCGATAACTGTGAACTTCCCAACATGGCAACACAAAGAAACTTCACATCAACAGAGGTGCACTATAATATCCCACTGCTGGTGCTGAGTACAGCAGCAGCCGTTCTGGGAGAAGCTTGTATGAATCATTCAGACACCCACTCTCCTAACCTCTGCCTCTTTACCTACCTGCCCACTCGCCAACCCCCCAACCACCACCCCCCGCCCACCACGAGCCGCCGTCAGCGTCAGCTGTCTTTGTACTTAACCTCACACATCACAGCTAACTCGTATATCAATGTTGTGTGATGGCAGTGAAGGGAGAAGGGATGCATGCCTATTTCTGGCCCAGTAGGAGTGGATGATGGCCGGTGTGTGTTTGTTTGTGTGTGAGACGCTGTTGAACTTGATGGAGGTGTATACTTTCCTGCGCCACCGTGGAAGAGCTGTGTCAGATCTCCAGCATGAAATCACACAACCGACCAGGCAGGAGCACAGGCAGAGACACACAGTATACAGTATAAGAATATGCAGTATATTCCCATTATGCAATATTTTATCGGGCATGAATATTTCCGAGCCGATTCATTAAAACATCCCCTTGAACTATGGTAACCAAACTGTTTAAATCTCCCCGGAGGTTCACGGATGCCAGTCAGTTCATGCTCAAGACTTTCCAAACTGTTTTATCGGAACGTGTTTAGGAGGAGACAGTGGTTACACAACTGCAAAGCTGGCAAAGACCCTGTGTATTTATGCATTGTGTGTGAGGAAAAAACATCCACACCCATCAACGCCTCCTTTCACATACAAACACATGCAAAGACACTAGAAGTGTTTCCATGCAGCACACACACAAACACGTTGCAACACACTCTTCAGATACGCACAAATAACCACTGCTTCATGTCAGAGGGGGGCTAACATTGCAATCTTCAGTACAAATTTGTGATGAGCAGTGTGTTTTGTGGGTCCTGTGGGAACTGGCACGCATAATTAATTTGGTTTCATAAACTTCATTACCGCATACTGGAGGACTGAGAGCACAGAGTAAACAAATATTTAAAATATTACATCCAGGCGCGTCGGTCCCAGATAACCCACATGAAACAACCCTGTGTGCGTCTGACTGTGGATATAGTGTGTGTGAATATACGGCATACCTGGATGTGTGTGCATATGAATTCAAGAGGTTACGACTGTGTGTGCCTGTTTGTTTGCGAAGGCGGGCGTCTGCTGCTGCGTTCCCAGGGAAATCAGAGCACATACAGAAAGAGGGGGGGAAAGAAGGGGGGGGGGTACAAATAAATAAATTTCTTGAGAGAGGGTGGGGACCAGGAAAGAGAAAAAGGAGAGAGGCGGGTGTGGTGGCGAGAAAGAAAAGGGGGAAAAAAAGAGTTCCAGCGAGTGAAATGTTGACGCCAGGCTGCTCG